>CM051019.1:21342044-21432621 GCA_027704905.1 Muraenolepis orangiensis
AAAACTAAAGGGAGTTGTAGTCACAGTGCATTCTCTACTGTAATGTTTTTAATGTGTTTTTACTGGGTGTATTTGTTGCTAGAGCTATCTAACTAGAAGGAGCATGAGTCAAAATGATGAAAAGTGGAATATGACCTATTTGCATTCTTCAGTCCAAGGCGCAGCATCACTGCTCCCATTGGGTTAAACATGTATGACAGTATTCGTGATGTGTTAATAAGCCCAATTACTTACATTGTATCCAAATATCTAACAGTTAGTAGCCCATTCTATGTGTTAATAAGCCCAATAATTGTATTTACACAGGCTACATAACACGCTTATCCTGTAATACAGTTGATTTACCCCTCCCTTTAAACAGGGCTGTGGTCAGGGAGCTCCATCCTGAGATAGAATCCACATTGTGAACTTGTGTTGTGAGAAGGAGCTGCTAGACGACTACATTAGGAGACATTATAGAACTCATGGACCTCCTGCAGTACCTTCACTGACCACCACTGATAACCGCAGAACCGGGTACAACACTGCTGCTTTAATCCTGTTTGTTGCCCCTGACTCCTTATTGTCTTCTGTATGTGTCTTCTGTATGTGCCCCCCCCCCCCCTGGGTTAGAGGATTTAATGTGTCAGTAAACGGTCGAATCGGAGGCAGGAGTGACGTCAGAGGGACGAGTCTCTTCCATGGAGTTGCAGCGGAGCTCTGCAAGTTTGGCAATTTTGACTATAATAAAGCGATTGGAATCATACAGAAATGTACAACACAGATATGTGGAGTTATTTTAATATTTGTTTATATATATCTTTTTTTTTTGTTCGTTACATTGGAGTATGACTTTCTGTTAAACATGAATCATGCAAACACTAAAAGGCCTACTCCAAAGACACATCTAACCAGAGAGCAAATGTTACAGTAAAGTATATATATATATATACATATAACAGAGAAGTTGTTTTTTACATTAGCATTTTTCCAGAATGCGTACACAATCCGACCACCTCCTTGTTTGGAGGAACCACTACATCAGGGGTGCCCAACCTTTTTTGAACCAAGAGCTACTTTTAAAGTTGCCAGTCTGCCGAGATCTACCAGTCCAAATAGAGAGGCGTAGCCATTACTGACAGCCTACCTGCATGTTTTACTGTGAGGGGAGGGTGGAAAATACATCCATCCATCCATCCATCAATCTTCTCCCGCTTATCCGTAATCCGTAAAGTCGCGGAGGTAGCAGCTTCAGCAGGGGAATCCAAACTTCCCTCTCCCTGGCAACATCGACTAGCTCTGACTGGGGGATCCCGAGGCGTTCCCAGGCCAGTGTGGAGATGTAATCACCCCACCTGTACCTCGGTCTGCCCCGTGGTCTCTTCCCAGTTGGATGTGCCTGGAAAACCTCCCTCGGGAGGTTTACTTACTAGACCACCTTACTAGATGCCCGAACCACCTCAACTGGCTCCTTTCTACGCGAAGGAGCAGCGGCTCTACTCCGAGTCTCTCACGAGTGACTGAGCTTCTCACCCTATCCCTCAGGGAGATACCAGCCACCATCCTGAGGAAACTCATTTTGGCCGCTTGTATTCGCGATCTCGTCCTTTCGGTCATTACCCATTGTTCATGGCCATAGGTGAGGGTAGGAACGAAGACTGATCGGTAGATGGAGAGCTTTGCCTTCTGGCTCAGCTCTCTTTTGGTTACAACGGTGCGCCAAAGTGCACCCAATACCGCTCCCGCTGCACCTATTCTCCTGTCAATCTCACGCTCCATCGTCCCCTCCCTCGAGAACAAGACCCCGAGATACTTGAACTCCTTCACTTGGGATAAGGACTCCCTCCCTACTTTTGTCTACTCCCTTACGGAGTAGACAATCCACCGGTTTCCTGCTAAGAACCATGGCCTCAGATTTGGAGGTGCTGATCCTCATCCCAGCCGCTTCACATTCCGCTGCAAACCGATCCAGTGAGTGCTGAAGGTCACATACTGATGACGCAAACAGGACCACATCATCTGCAAACAGCAGCGATTCAATCCTGAGCCCACCATACTGAAACCCCTCCCCTCCATGACTACGCCTTGAAATCCTGTCCATGAAAATCACAAACAGGATGGGTGACAAAGCGCAGCCTGGCGGAGGCCAACACCCACTGAGTACAGAGAATCCGGACACAGCTCTTGCTTTGGGAGTAGAGAGATTGGATGGCCCTCAACAGTGACCCCCGCACCCCATACTCCCACAGCACCCCCCACAGTATTTCCCGAGGGACCCGATCATATGCCTTCTCCAAATCCACAAAACACATGTAGACCGGATGGGCATACTCCCAAGCCCCCTCCAGGATCCTTGCAAGAGTGAAAAGCTGGTCGTTGTTCCACGACCAGGGCGGAATCCGCATTGTTCCTCTTCAATCTGAGGTTCGACTATCGGCCGAACCCTCCTTTCCAGCACCTTGGAGTAGACTTTCCCAGGGAGGCTGAGTAATGTGATACCCCTGTAATTGGCACACACCCTCTGGTCACCCTTTTTGAACAGGGGTACCACCACCCTCGTTTGCCACTCCTCAGGCACTGTCCCAGACTTCCACGCAATGTTGAAAAGACGTGTCATCCATGACAGCCCCTCAACACCCAGAGCCTTTAGCATTTCTGGACGGATCTCATCAACCCCTGGGGCTTTGCCACTGCGGAGATGTTTGACTACCGCAGTGACTTCCTCCAGGGAGATTGATGTTTGCCGTCCTTCATCCTCCAGCTCTGTCTCTACCATTGAGGGTGTAGTTGGGTTAAGAAGTTCCTCAAAGTGTTCTTTCCACCGCCCGATCACCTCCTCAGTTGAGGTCAGCAATGTCCCACCCTTACTGTACACAGCTTGGATGGATCCACGCTTCCCCCTCCTGAGGCGCCGGATTGTTTGCCAGAAACGCTTTGGTGCCCACTGAAAGTCCTTCTCCATGGCTTCTCCGAATTCCTCCCACACCCGCTGCTTTGCCTCTGCTACAGCCGAGGCTGCCGTCCTCTTGGCCTGTCGATACCTCGCAACTGAGTCCGGAGTCTCACAGGCTAACATAGCCCGGAACGCCTCCTTCTTCAGCCGGACGGCTTCCCTGACCACCTGTGTCCACCACGAAGTCCGAGGGTTGCTGCCCCTTGAGGCACCAATGACCTTGAGGCCACAGCTCTCAACCGCAGCTTCGGCAATAGAAGCTTTGAACAATGACCACTCTGGCTCAATGCCCCCAGCCTCCACAGAGATGCCCGAAAAATTCCACCGAAGGTGGGAGTTGAAGGTCTCCCGGACAGGGGCATCCACCAGACGTTCCCAGTTCACCCGCACTACACGTTTGGGCTTACCAGGTCTGTCCAGAGGCTTCCCCCGCATCTTACCCAACTCACCACCAGATGGTGATCGGTTGACAGCTCTGCCCCTCTCTTCACCCGAGTGTCCAAAACATGCGGCCTCAGGCCAGATGACACGATAACAAAATCGATCATTGACCTTCGGCCTAAGGTACTCTGGTACCATGTACACTTATGAGCATCCTTATGTTTGAACATGGTGTTTGTTATGGCCAATCCATGACTAGCACAGAAATCCAATAACAAAACCCCACTCCGGTTCAGATCAGGTAGGCCGTTCATCCCCAACACGCCCCTCCAAGTTTCCCCATCGTTACCCACGTGTGCGTTGAAGTCTCCCAGGAGGACTATAGAGTCCCCTTCAGGAGCCCCATGCAGGAATCCATCCAGGGTGTGCAAGAAGGCGGGATATTCCGAACTGTTGTTTGGTGCATAGGCACAAACAACAGTCAGAGTTTTCCCTCCCATGACCCTAAGGCGTAGGGAGGCGACCCTCTCGTCCACCGGGGTAAACTCCAACAAAGCGGCACTCAGCCGGGGACTTGTGAGTATCCCCACACCCGCCCGGCGCCTCACACCCTGAGCCACTCCAGAGAAGGAAAGAGTCCAACCCCTATCCAGGAGTTTAGTTCCAGAGCCAGTGCTGTGCGTAGAGGTAAGCCCCACCAGATCTAACTGGTAGCGCTCCACCTCCCGCACAAGCTCAGGCTCCTTCCCCCCCAGAGAGGTGACATTCCACGTCCCCAAAGCCAGTCTCTGTTGGCTGGGTTTGGTCCGTCGAGGCCCCCTGCCTTCACTGCCTCCTAACTGGCAGTGCACCCGACCCCAGCGGTTCTTCCCGTCGGTGGTGGGTGGGAAGTATGGAAAATACATCCCAGAAGTAAACAAAGACGTGGACGGGGGGTGTTCCCACGGGAAACAAAACTTAAAATATTCAATGAAACAATCTCATCTCTTTATTATGAATTAAACATTCACAAACGTATAATTATGTATTCACATGTTTAACTCTGTTATATATGCACGCAACGAACAGAAGAGCATACCAGATGTATTTTCTACCTTAGTGGGACCTCTGGCACTGGGACGAGGCCACTAGCTTCTCGTAGTCAGGGCAGTAGGAGCTGGTGTCAAGCCGTATGCAGGCCACAAGGTGGTCATCAGTCATCGTAGATCTGTACTTGGATTTGATGATCTTCATGTGAGAGAATGCAGACTCACACAAATAGGAGGACCCAAAAAGTGCTGTCAAGTTCAAGGCACATCTTCTGAGGTTGGGATACTTTTGTTCCAAGAGCAGGTTCCAGAACTGTCCACTGGTGCCAGGTGTTGTGCTGGATTTGATGTCAATATCATTTGAGAGTGTGAGAATCTCATTCTAAACAGCAGAGCTATCCAGGTCCAACAGTGAATTTACTTTGGAGACGATCTCATCCACATCAATACTTCCACCAAATGGAAAACACAGATAGCTGGCAATGGGTTCAATGGATGAAGTCAGTAAAACGGCTCTCAAATTCTGTCAAGATGCTCTGAACTTGCTCTTCATACCGTGTACTGTCAAGCTGCGTGACGTCTTTGCTCTGACGTTGAAGTTCGGCCTGCATGTGAGGAAAGTTGCACAGGTCACAGCGCTACAGCCTACTGAACAGCAGTTTTAGCTTGCTTTTAAATGTGTTCACAGAACTGATCATGTTAATTACATTTTTATCCTTACCCTGCAGCTCTGAATTAAGCTCATTGAGCAGGCCAGTGAGATCTGTAAGGAACGATAAATCCAAAAGCCACTGGTGGTCATCTAGTTTTGGATATTCTGCATGTTTTGAAAGCTTCAGAAAGTCTTTGATTTCAGGCAACAGCTCAGTGAATCTGGCCAAAAATGTTCCTCTGCTTAGCCATCTAACATCTGTATGCAGCAGCAGGTCTGTGTGCTCTGCACCTGTGTCCTCCAAGTGAGCACGGAACAACCTCCTCTGTAGACTCCTGGCCCCAACAGAGCATACAATCTTCATTGCAACATACATCACTTCTTTCATATTTAAAGTCTTCCCACACAGTGCTTGCTGGTGAATGACACAATGATAATTAAGGATGCTCGGGAAAGATTCACTTTGTTTGCACAGTGCTATGAAACCTTTGGTGTGGCCCACCATCGCTGGAGCACCATCAGTTGTGATGGAGATGAGTTTAAAGAGGGGCAGTTGGCTCTTCTTAACAAAATCCATGAATGCATTGAAAATATCTTCGCCTCTTGTTTGTCCTTTCAATGGCAAAATAGTGAGCAGCTCTTCTATGGACACACAAAAAACATTCTGATAAAAACACATAATTGTGCTGATCTTAAAAAGCCTTAAAGTTAAGTTAAGTTTGGCCACCCCTGTTATAGGACATTATAGGATCAGTCGATCACAATCGACTGGTTGGGCACCCCTGATATAGACGCTAGGCTCGATGTAGCTGTACGAACACTCCCCTCTGCTGCAAGGTTAGCCTCCATGTCTCTCCGAGCTAGTCCTCCTCCTCCTCCTCCTACGACGTTAGCATCTCCGAGCTCGGAGAGGAGAACCACGGGCCTAGTCGGGAGAGGAGGGAGACACAAACCCGCCGCACGGAAAGTAAATCTCGGTCTAAAATATCTCTAAGCGTCGAAGCGTACCACAAATGCGACCGTAAATCCACCACATTGCTTATGGAATGGCCATTTTTTTTTTTTTACATCACTTGCTTTTGGTCGAAACGCCCTCCGTGTGCGGAAAACAAATCATGACGTCACCCCTGAGACTCTCTGGGAAGGGGGCGGGGCCCAATGTTGCCCCCGACACTGGGAAGGGGCCGGGGCCTAATGTCATCCCCGAGACTCTGGGAAGGGGGCAGGGCTTAATGTCGCCCCCGAGACTCTGGGAAGAGGGCGGGGCTTAACCCCCCCTAGACTCTGGGAAGGGGGCGGGGCCTAACGTCGCCCCCGAGTCTCTGGGAAGGGGGCGGGGTTCCGTTGACCTCCGTACGTAGTCCTGAGCAGATTTAGTGTAGGCTATTTCTTATTAAAAGTAGCACAATCTATCGTCACTAATGTAACACAGGGGCGCCGCCAGGGATTTTGGGCCCCATGAAAATATATCACATTGGGCCCCACCACCAGGCACAGGCCACGCCAACCAAGCACAATTGCTGTAACGACCTCCAGAACCCAACCGACTCATTTATGCTTTAAATAGCACTACCTGTACAGGCTTGCATCTATCTTGTAGTTCAATACTAACTGCACAATATTTACTGACACTGAGCTGTGAAAAATAACACATTCTGCTGCAGTAGAATTCACTATTTGATTCAAGACTAACATTCCTGACAATAGATCTCAATAGTCATCTTTTATGGTGTAAATGCCTTTTTAATAATAACATTTTTGAATGGAACATTCTCAACATGAATGCATAAATCCAAATAAATATAACTTAAATATACATTAAGTACATACCTCTTAAATTAAATAAAGTGAACATTACCACCAATATTATCATTTATAAAATGCTATAACACAAAAATAACATGAGGAGCTGATTTAAAAATGAAATATACATACCAACTACAAAATAAGCAGTATTAAAGTGTAAATGGACAACAAAACCGAAATGGAAATGAAAAGGCCTTATGGTGGTGCTAAATCAGAGAATATTACCTGTTCTCAGGCTTTTTCTCATCATGCATCTTGTGTGTAGTGATCCAATATCGTTACCATAGCCTTGCCCTTTAACAGTTTTTACGAGCCCTTGCTCAGCTCACCAAGAGCCCAGCGCCTAGCCTTCTTACAGGCAAAGTCACTGTTTTCTCTTTGTAGATGGCCCATCACCCTGGACTGGCACTAACAAGTGTGTAAAGGCGATTGATGCAGCCAAAAAATGTTGACACTTCTGTGCTTGATTCTGCAGCCTGCACACCTACAAGATGTAGGGCTGTAGGGCCCGGCTCCTCCTAGCAAAAACTGTCGAGGTGTCCTTGAGGAAGACCCTAACCCTAACTGCTCCCCGGGCGCTGTATGAATAGCTGCCCACTGCTCCTAATACTAGGATGGGTTAAATGCAGAGAACACGTTTCACTGTATGTCTTCATGTATGTGACCAATAAAGAGGATTCAATCCTCACGATTTGTTGTTTGTTGTTGTTAGGGTGTGGGAGGCACAAGGTGAAAATGTAGCCAGATTATTTTTTTTCAGTATTTGGGTTTGGACTCCCTTGACTTTTCCTGACATGTTTGCCCCATTGTCATATCCCTGCCCTCTGCAGTCTGCAATGTCTATCCCTTTGTCTTGAAGCACATTTTCAATCATCTCGGCTATCTCACGCCGTCTTTTTGTGGAAGTCCTTGAATTCAAGGAACCGTTCAATGATCTCCCAGTCATCAGTTTCTTTGTTATAATTCACATATCTTATGAGCACAACATTTTGCTCAGTATGTGAAATGTCTGGTGTAGCATCACAGATGACTGAATAATAAATAGAATCCTCCCTTTCCTTTAGAATTGTTTTCAAAATTCTTCTGGCACATAACTCTAATACTAACTCAATGAATTCATTTTGAATGTCAGAGCTCAAATAATGTGTCAGCCTGGTTCCTTTCTTTTTGTCCTTAACTTTTTGTAAGTGTTCATTCAACAGTGGGTCGTAATGAGATAACAGCTCTAGTGTACCTAGGAAATTGCCATTGTGAATGTCATTCAGATCTTTGGTTTTACCCCTGAATGGTAAATCCCTTGATGCCAAGTGCAGTGTTACATCTAGGATTCTCAGCAAGAGAGCTCTATTTTTCTCAGTTTCTATTTGTATCTGCTTCTGCAACTGACAGTCAATGCTGCTAACTTCCATTACAGATTGATGCAAATTCTTCCACTTTAAGTAGCAGTCTCTGTGTGCCTTATTCTTCTCATGGTTCGGGAACTTATCATACATACTGTTACGCCCCAACGAGACCGACGAGCCAAATGTGCCAAAGAACCCAGAAGTAGAGAGACACGGACACTCAAAACAACGGAAAAAATGTCTTTACTGTAATTATCTCCAACATCCAAAACATTAACTAGGCAGGGTTGGACTGGTTACTTGGCGTGGTCGGAGCTGGAACACGCAGTCTCCCGTGACAGTGGTTCTCAATAACCAAGCGCCCGACGTCGGTCCTCGGCAGCCTAAAGAAGGGTAGATCCCAGGTGTTAATTAGCCTCAGTAGGCTTGATTATGATGGGCAACACCTTGGATAGATTAGAGCGTGGGGGGGGCACAACAGTATCCCCCCCTGAGGGGAGGCACCGGCCGACCGCCCCAGAGCCCCCGGGTTCTCCCGATAGAAGTCGTCCAGCAGGGATGGGTCCGCGAGATAGGAAGAGGGCACCCAGCTCCGGTCCTCCGGACCGAAGCCCTCCCAATCCACTAGCTACTGGAAACCCCGCCCCCAGCGGCGGACGGCGAGGAGCTTACGGACCGACCATACCGGATCTCCATCCGCCAGGACCCGGGGAAGCGGAGGAGCTGTAACAGGGGGAGACAAGGGACTGGAGGCCACGGGTTTCAGCTGAGACACATGAAACACGGGGTGAACCCGGAGAGCCGGAGGGAGAACTAAACGCACCGCAGAGGGGTTAGTGACTCGATCCACAGTGTAGGGACCAACGTACCGGGGATTCAACTTACGAGTTGATGTCTGGGAGGTCTGGAGGGGCAGGTCCCGGAGTAGTGCGGCCCGGGCGGCCCTCCAAACGCGTTGACACCGGCGGAGGTGGGCCCTGGTGGACGGGACCGCCACCTCCAGCTCCTGTTGGGGAAACAGAGGGGGCTGGTAGCCCAGGGAACACTGGAATGGGGACATACCAGTAGCGGAGCTCTCCATAGCGTTGAGGGAATACTCCACCCAGGGCAGGTACTTGGCCCAGGAGGTGGGGTTACTCGAGGTGACGCAACGAAGAGCCGCCTCGACGGCCTGGTTGGCGCGCTCCGCCTGCCCATTGGACTGGGGGTGGTAACCAGAGGATAGGCTGGCCGTGGCCCCAATTCCCTTGTAGAAGGCCTGCCACACCTTGGTGATGAATTGGGGGCCGCGGTTGGACACAATGTCAGAGGGGATTCAATGTAGGCTGACCACATGGAGGGTCAGGAGGTCCACTGTTTCGCCCGCCCAGGGAAGCCTTGGGAGGGAAACAAAATGAACAGCCTTGGAGAAGCGATCGACCACGGTCAGGATGGTGTCACAGCCTTGGGAAACAGGAAGCCCAGTAATAAAGTCCAAGGCAATGTGGGACCATGGGCGACTGGGAACGGGGAGGGGGTGCAGGAGACCTGCTGGAGGGCGATGCGAAGCCTTGCTCCGGGCGCAGGCGGCTACAAACCCCCTGACATCCCTCCTGAGAGTGGTCCACCAGAACCTCCGGCTGATGAACTCTGCCGTCCACCGCTCCCCGGGGTGACAAGCAAAGTGGCTGGAGTGGCCCCACTCCAACACCTGCGGGCGGACAGCAAGAGGCACAAACAACCGGTTACAGGGACCGTTACCTGGGTCTGGCTCGGCCCGCTGGGCCTGTCTCACCAGCGGCTCGATGGCCCAGGTGACTACACCCACCACCCGGGCAGAGGGAAGGATGGTGTCGGGGTTCTCCTTGACGGCAGGACCCTCCCCCGGGAACTGACGGGAGAGGGCATCAGCTCTGACGTTCTTGGAGCCCGGACGGTAGGTGAGGGTGAAATTGAACCGGCTGAAGAAAAGGGCCCAGCGGGCCTGCCTGGAGTTCAGCCTCTTCACCGTCCTCATGTAGGCCAGGTTCATGTGATCCGACCACACGATGAACGGTAGCTCCGCTCCCTCCAACCAGTGTCTCCACTCCTCCAGGGCGGCGTGAACCGCCAACAGTTCCTTGTTGCCCACATCATAGTTCCTCTCAGCGGGTTCGAAACGCCGAGAGAAATAGGCACACGGGTGGACCTGGGTCCCTCGACCGCTGTGAGAGAACGGCTCCGATGCCTGTGTCCGACGCATCTACCTCGACGATGTACTGCCTCGCCGGGTCGGGGTGGACGAGAACCGGGGCTGTGGTGAACAAGCTCCTGAGTCGGAGGAAGGCCGACTCCGCCTCAGGTGTCCACACGAACGGTCGAGAGGAGGAGGTGAGGGCGTTGAGGGGGGCAGAACCCCTTGATGAACCGCCGCACAAAGCCTGCAAAACCCAGGAAGCGCCTGAGCTGCGTGCGGTCAGTAGGGCGCGGCCATTCCTCCACCACCTTGATCTTAGCGGGGTCTGCACGCATCTGTCCATCCTCCACCACGTTGCCGAGATACGTCACCGAGTCGGTGTGGAAGACGCACTTCTAAGCCTTCACGTAGAGCCTGTTCTCCAACAGCCGTTGTAGCACCAGGCGGATGTGCTGGTGGTGTTCCTCCATGGACCTAGAGAAAATCAGGATGTAGTCCAGGTACACCACCACAAAGATGTTTCGCATGTCCCTCAGCACGTCATTCACCAGGCCTTGGAAAACTCCGGGGGCATTGGACAGACCGAACGGCATGACGCGGTACTCATAGTGGCCGAGATGGGTGTTGAAGGCCGTCTTCCACTCGTCACCCTCCCTGATCCTGACTAAGTGGTACGCGTTACGAAGGTCCAACTTGGTGAACACTCGGGCGTGCGTGAGTGGCTCGAAAGTGGAACTAAGAAGTGGCAGGGGGTACCTATTCTTCACTGTGACGTCGTTCAGTGCCCGATAGTCTATACAGGGCCTCAGGCCACCGTCCTTCTTAGCCACGAAGAAGAATCCCGC
Organism: Muraenolepis orangiensis; assembly: GCA_027704905.1. Taxonomy (NCBI): domain Eukaryota; kingdom Metazoa; phylum Chordata; class Actinopteri; order Gadiformes; family Muraenolepididae; genus Muraenolepis; species Muraenolepis orangiensis. The sequence goes on from CM051019.1 coordinate 21,353,187, forward strand.
TGCGAGGGGCGAAGATGACGGCTTTATAAGGCCTGAGGCTAGGGACTATAGTTGCGCATCGCCTCCCTCTCCGGCTGGGAGATGTTGTAGAGCCGCCTCTTAGGAAGGGCGGCCCCAGGAAGGAGGTCGATGGGACAATCATAAGGCCGGTGAGGGGGGAGTGAGAGGGCTCTGTCCTTACTAAACACCAGAGAGAGGTCGTGATAAATGTGAGGCACCCCAGTGATATCTGGTGGAGAGGACACAGGCCTGGAACCGCTGGACGGAGACAGGGCGGAACGCAGACAGGTAGCGTGACAAGCTGTACTCCACCCCAAGACCCGCCCAGACGCCCAGGAGATGTGAGGGTCGTGCCTCTCCAGCCAGGGTCTACCCAACACTAGAGGCGCCGTGGGGGCGTGCAAAACAAAGAAACAAATGGACCGAAAGAGTGAGTGTGAGAAGGTCAGTAGCGTGCGTAATAGTACCCAAAGAATGCCCATCAATGGCCCGAGGAGAGAGGGTGCGATCTAAAGCCACCAAAGGGACTCCCGCCTGTCGGGCTAGAGTAACATCCAGTAGACACTTGTCTGCACCCGAGTCTATGAGAGCGCCAACCGACAAGGTCTCCGTACCCCAGGCTAAGGTGGCCGGAAAGAGACGATTTAACGTACTACGGGGCGGGGAAAGGGATGTCTTGCTCACCCGTATGCCCCTTACTGGTGAGCTTGGTCGTTTGGGCGGGTTGGGCAGGATCTGACATAATGTCCCTCCTTCCCACAGTAGAGGCACTGCTGGTGGGACATCCTGTACTCTCTTAGTCCTGCCGAAAGGTGGGATCGGCCAATCTCCATGGGCCCTCCGGGCCCGGACGTCGACCTGTCAACAGACAGCGCGTGCTAAAAATGGGGCGTGGCCAAGCCCGCCGCGGACTGGGTGGCGGTCGCCGAGGCAGAGCGACCGGGAGCCGGGCGAAGGAACAAACGCTGGGCTCGGTCCAAACGGTGTTCACACAGCCGTGAGTCCATTTGGAGCGCCAGGGTGATTCAATCCCTCAGCGTCTCCGGGCTGTCTCGAACGATGAGGTCCTTGACGGCGTCGCTCAAACCCTTGCGATAGAGACAGAGGAGAGCTCTATCGTCCCAACCACGCTCTATGGCTAGGATCCGGAACTCCACCGTGAAATCGGCCACCGAGCGAGACCCCTGATGGCAAACTAGCAGCCGGCTTGCAGAATCCAGCCCGTCCAATGGATGGTCAAAGACCTGGCAAAACTCACGCTTGAACAGGGGATAATCGGTGGCATAACCCCCGTCGCTGTTCACGCGGCTATCGCCCAGCTAAGAGCTCTGTCGGCAAGGAGGGACATCACAAAAGCAATCCTGGCCCCACCAGAGGAATACTTGGACGGCTGATGTGTGAACAGCAACTCGCACTGAGCTAGGAACCCACGGCACTGGTTCAAATCGCCTCCGAACGATCTGGGGCTAACCAAGCTGGGCTCGGCGCAAACGATTGACCCTGCGGGGACATCGGGGCCAGCTGGGATGTAGGACGAACTGGTTCCCGGACCGGAACCTGGGGCTGGATAGGTGCTGACGGCTAACACGTCCAGAGATCGCTGGATGGATGCTAGGGCTCTGGACATAGCATCCACCTTGGCGGTGAGACTGGTGACCGTACTGACGGTAGTCTGCGATGTGTTCTCCAGCACCGCAGGCCGAACCCAGTTCGGCCTGCAGTTGGGTAAGTTCGATGGCTTGTTCCGTTACTATCTGGCGTAACTCGGACGGTGTCCCGCGCCCCGCTTCTGGGTTCTCGGCTTGGCTCATTCTTGGCTTGGTTATTCTGTTACGCCCCAACAAGACCGACGAGCCAAATGTGCCAAAGAACCCAGAAGTAGAGAAACACTCAAAACAACGGAAAAATGTCTTTACTGTAATTATCTCCAACATCAAAAACATAAACTAGGCAGGGTTGGACTGGATACTTGGCGAGGTCGGAGCTGGAACACGCAGTCTCTCGTGACAGTGGTTCTCAATAACTATTCTGGTACCTGAGCACGTAGCAGGGCGCACATCGCCAGATAGCTAAACACCTTCAACTTGATCCAATGACGAGCCCAAAGTACGTTACGGACGTGCACTTCTACGTCCATTTATTGAAGATGGTCAAGTAACTGAAGTGTGAAACTGTAAACAATACAAAGGGCAACTATCAATAAAGTACACAAATATTACGAAATATAACAAATATGAGCACATCAAATCTCTAAATACATAGATGAACGAATATATACTCACAAACAAAGCTTCTTTTAAGATCACACCGGCAGATGGAACAAGATTGAAAGCCCTTGAACAACAACCGGAAAATGGCGCTGCTCTGATCACGTGACTAACAACCCACGTGAATTCTAACAACTAATGAGAATCTCGATGTAATTGAGAAAAATAGGAAACATTTACCTAATGGCCTATAGGTGTCCCTAGAACCCCTTAAACAGAAAGAAAATAGGTAGGAACACAAACAAGGAATGCACGTAACATAACAATAACCAAGCGCCCGAAGTCGGTCCTCGGCAGCCTAAAGAAGGGTAGATCCCTCAGTAGGCCTGATTATGATGGGCAACACCTGGGATCGATTAGAGCGTGGGGGGGGGGGCACAACACATACGACGCCACTTCACATCAGACATTTGATATCCATGTTGACTGTTCAGTACACTAAGGGAAGGTCTTTTTTGTTCATGGGAGAAAAGCACACATGGGATGCAATATAGTGCATTAGTGCTTTAGCTGTCTCTCTTCACCTTTTCTCTTCCATTTGCTGCCTTATTATACTGCAAGTATTGTGGGAATGGCTTTCCCTCAGCATCCTGTAGCATTTGTTGGTCTTCATCTCTTGTGGCCAATGTCCTAACTATAGACTCCCTGTCCATATTAGTCCTATTTGCTGGCCACAAAGCGGTCATTTGACAGAAGATTTTCTTCCTCAGAATCTATTTAGCATAACTTGTCATTTATAGCTTGCTCACTTTGTCTGTCCTTTTCCTCACTTTGTCTGTCCTTTTCCTCACTTTGTCTGTCCTTTTCCTCACTTTGTCTGTCCTTTTCCTCACTTTTCTCTGCTAGAAAGTGCCGGGGCGGCAGCGCGTTTGGAGACAGGACCAAACCATTACATGTAAATAGAGGGGGTGTACAGAGGCTTTGGATAATTAACTTTTGGAAGAAAGAAGTTAAATTAATCGTAAGTTTAGTGAGTACTTTATCAATATAAGTTCATATTAATGTTAATTATTGATGATTGATGAAAGGTTACTTAGATTTATTTTTCTTAATGTTCTAAACATTGTGGGTCCCCCTGTCAGTCACGGGCCCTTAGAATCGTCCTAACTTTTCACGCCCTTACGGCGCCCCTGCCCACACACACACTCTCTCACACACACACACACACTCTCTCACACACACACACACTCTCTCACACACACACACAAGTGAAGGTTTGACAGAGCTGGTTGACGACTGATAGATCATGTCAAAGAGTCAGACACATGATGAATCCTTTGGGTAAGTGGCTGAATTCTTGGTAACTATTAGTGGCCGTCTGACTGTCCTAAATGGCTCTTTGAGTGGCTTTCACCCTAACGTTGAGCTGAACCCTAGAACGAAACTGAAACAATACAAAGTCTAATTCAGCGTCGTGAAGGCAAAGGAAGTATGCTAGTTTAGTTTAATTAAATCGTTCTCATACATGTATATATATTATATATATATCGACATATCGATATATATCGATATATGGATACATAACAAATAAGGCTTTATGACGTGTGTCCATGAAATTATACCACATTGCTGCCTCATAGTTTCTCTTTTGTTTTTTTAGAAGCGTTACACCAGGACGTACTGGTAAGATTCTTAATAGACCTTGTGTATTATAATGTATTAAGCATCCTATCCTGTTAATGTATTAGTTTGGTGGTTTTGTCTACAGGTGCGCACATGAAGACGTTTTTCACTGTAAATGGGAGCACTGGTGTGACCGATGCAGTTACAGCCAAAGTCAAGGGCAAAGGCCAGAGATTGAAGTGACATCCTCAGACCAATGTGACTACATCCTGGCCTTTTGTGTGATCAGCACTAGGGCTGGCATTGACATCCAGGAGACTAAAGACAAATGTCCAGGTGTGGAACAAGCCCGTCGATTGTAATCTTACAAATCAATCACCATTATGTTTAAATCTTTCAACATTGTACTGACCTGACATCTGTTTTAATGTATATCCTGACAGCCGGTAAGCCAGTTATCCTGGTGCTGCTGCATCACACCTTTGATCCAGAAAAATCTGTCTTTCCTGGCCCTGGAGTCACCTTCTGGGACTCCATCCTCCTCACCGTGGACCTTCTGTTCTACGAAGGTCGTCTGCTCGATTGCCCTCACAACGAACAAGAACTCCAAAAGGTCCTGGATGTGTTTGGACGAGCATCCTCAAAGGTATAACATGATGTTCATCATCAACCAGCTCCTCCAACCACAAGACACTAGACAAACTGGTCAGGTTGAGAGGCATTTAGCAGGCAGAGCAGGTGGTACATACAGGCTGACATATCTGTGCTCCTCCTGAGTGTGTGTGTGTGTGTGTGTGTGTGTGTGTGTGTGTGTGTGTGTGTGTGTGTGTGTGTGTGTGTGTGGTGTGTGTGTGTGTGTGTGTGTGTGTGTGTGTGTGTGTGTGTGTGGGGGTGGCTGGTTTACCCTGCCTTGATTACCAAGGACCCACAGGTGTGCAGCCTTGCCAAGCCCCAGACTTAGACCCAGCTTAAACAAGCCACCAACCACCTATTTACTTTTATTATAAATAGTATATTATAGACTGCTAATATGTGGATAAACATAACACATTGAATTATTGTATTATATATGCTAAATGAATGACTGTTTTTGGATTTCCCAGGATTTACAGGATCTGATGCCTCGTCGGATGCGTAAGTATTTGACTTTTGTATTATGTATTGATTGCTTACAACTGTATGCACGACACGGTTGTACGAATGACGTATCATCATGGATGAATAATCATGGGTGTCTTTAAGTGTCCTACACTCTGATCTGTTGAATAATATCCCCCGCTGGTGCCCAACCAGTCGATCACGATCGACTGGTTGGGCACCCCTGATATAGACGCTAGGCTCGATGTAGCTGTACGAACACTCCCCTCTGCTGCAAGGTTAGCCTCCATGTCTCTCCGAGCTAGTCCTCCTCCTCCTCCTACGACGTTAGCATCTCCGAGCTCGGAGAGGAGAACCACGGGCCTAGTCGGGAGAGGAGGGAGACACAAACCCTGGGAAGAGGGCGGGGCTTAACCCCCCCTAGACTCTGGGAAGAGGGCGGGGCCTAATGTCGCCCCCGAGACTCTGGGAAGAGGGCGGGGCTTAACCCCCCCTAGACTGGCAAAGGGGCGGGGTTCCGTTGACCTCAGTACGTAGTCGTGAGCAGATTTAGTGTAGGCTATTTCTTATTAAAAGTAGCACAATCTATCGTCGCTAATGTAGAAATACTACATAATACTGTAATCAGGACGCACACACATACACACACACGCACACACATCAGTGCGCATGCGCACGTGGGCACACACACACACACACACACACAAGTGAAGGTTTGACAGAGCTGGTTGGCGACTGATAGATCATGTCAGAGAGTCAGACACATGATGAATCCTTGCGGTAAGTGGCTGAATTCTTGGTAACTATTAGTGGCCGTCTGACTGTCCTAAATGGCTCTTTGAGTGGCTTTCACCCTAACGTTGAGCTGAACCCTAGAACGAAACTGAAACAATACAAAGTCTAATTCAGCGTCGTGAAGGCAAAGGAAGTATGCTAGTTTAGTTTGAATTAAATCGTTCTCATACATGTATATATATTATATATATATATCGACATATCGACATATATCGATATATGGATACATAACAAATAAGGCTTTATGACGTGTGTCCATGAAATTATACCACATTGCTGCCTCATAGTTTCTCTTTTGTTTTTTTAGAAGCGTTACACCAGGACGTACTGGTAAGATTCTTAATAGACCTTGTGTATTATAATGTATTTTTCAATAATTGTAGGCCTACATCTTAAAAAAAAAGAAAAAGACTCATTGCAGGTTAAGCATCCTATCCTGTTAATGTATTAGTTTGGTGGTTTTGTCTACAGGTGCGCACATGAAGACGTTTTTCACTGTAAATGGGAGCACTGGTGTGACCGATGCAGTTACAGCCAAAGTCAAGGGCAAAGGCCAGAGATTGAAGTGACATCCTCAGACCAATGTGACTACATCCTGGCCTTTTGTGTGATCAGCACTAGGGCTGGCATTGACATCCAGGAGACTAAAGACAAATGTCCAGGTGTGGAACAAGCCCGTCGATTGTAATCTTACAAATCAATCACCATTATGTTTAAATCTTTCAACATTGTACTGACCTGACATCTGTTTTAATGTATATCCTGACAGCCGGTAAGCCAGTTATCCTGGTGCTGCTGCATCACACCTTTGATACAGAAAAATCTGTCTTTCCTGGCCCTGGAGTCACCTTCTGGGACTCCATCCTCCTCACCGTGGACCTTCTGTTCTACGAAGGTCGTCTGCTCGATTGCCCTCACAACGAACAAGAACTCCAAAAGGTCCTGGATGTGTTTGGACGAGCATCCTCAAAGGTATAACCATGATGTTCATCATCAACCAGCTCCTCCAACCACAAGACACTAGACAAACTGGTCAGGTTGAGAGGCATTTAGCAGGCAGAGCAGGTGGTACATACAGGCTGACGTATCTGTGCTCCTCCTGTGTGTGTGTGTGTGTGTGTGTGTGTGTGTGTGTGTGTGTGTGTGTGTGTGTGTGTGTGTGTGTGTGTGTGTGTGTGTGTGTGTGTGTGTGTGTGTGTGTGTGTGTGTGTGTGTGTGTGTGTGTGTGTGTGTGTGGGGGGGGGGGGGCTGGTTTACCCTGCCTTGATTACCAAGGACCCACAGGTGTGCAGCCTTGCCAAGCCCCAGACTTAGACCCAGCTTAAACAAGCCACCAACCACCTATTTACTTTTATTATAAATAGTATATTATAGACTGCTAATATGTGGATAAACATAACACATTGAATTATTGTATTATATTATGCAAAATGAATGACTGTTTTTGGATTTCCCAGGATTTTACAGGATCTGATGCCTCGTCGGATGTGTAAGTATTTGACTTTTGTATTATGTATTGATTGCTTACAACTGTATGCACGACACGGTTGTACGAATGACGTATCATCATGGATGAATAATCATGGGTGTCTTTAAGTGTCCTACACTCTGATCTGTTGAATAATATCCCCCGCTGGTGCCCAACCAGTCGATCACGATCGACTGGTTGGGCACCCCTGATATAGACGCTAGGCTCGATGTAGCTGTACGAACACTCCCCTCTGCTGCAAGGTTAGCCTCCATGTCTCTCCGAGCTAGTCCTCCTCCTCCTCCTCCTACGACGTTAGCATCTCCGAGCTCGGAGAGGAGAACCACGGGCCTAGTCGGGAGAGGAGGGAGACACAAACCCTGGGAAGAGGGCGGGGCTTAACCCCCCCTAGACTCTGGGAAGAGGGCGGGGCCTAATGTCGCCCCCGAGACTCTGGGAAGAGGGCGGGGCTTAACCCCCCCTAGACTGGCAAAGGGGCGGGGTTCCGTTGACCTCAGTACGTAGTCGTGAGCAGATTTAGTGTAGGCTATTTCTTATTAAAAGTAGCACAATCTATCGTTGCTAATGTAGAAATACTACATAATACTGTAATCAGGACGCACATACACACACGCACACACATCAGTGCGCATGCGCACGTGGGCACACACACACACACACACAAGTGAAGGTTTGACAGAGCTGGTTGGCGACTGATAGATCATGTCAGAGAGTCAGACACATGATGAATCCTTGGGTAAGTGGCTGAATTCTTGGTAACTATTAGTGGCCGTCTGACTGTCCTAAATGGCTCTTTGAGTGGCTTTCACCCTAACGTTGAGCTGAACCCTAGAACGAAACTGAAACAATACAAAGTCTAATTCAGCGTCGTGAAGGCAAAGGAAGTATGCTAGTTTAGTTTGAATTTAATCGTTCTCATATATATATATATATATATATATATATCTCGACATTCGAATTCGATATATGGATACATAACAAATAAGGCTTTATGACGTGTGTCCATGAAATTATACCACATTGCTGCCACATAGTTCACTCTTAACACACTCTTTTGTTTTTTTAGAAGCGTTACACCAGGAGGTACTTGTAAGATGTGTAAGTATTTGACTTTTGTATTATGTATTGATTGCTTACAACTGTATGCACGACACGGTTGTACGAATGACGTATCATCATGGATGAATAATCATGGGTGTCTTTAAGTGTCCTACACTCTGATCTGTTGAATAATATCCCCCGCTGGTGCCCAACCAGTCGCTCACGATCGACTGGTTGGGCACCCCTGATATAGACGCTAGGCTCGATGTAGCTGTTCGAACACTCCCCTCTGCTGCAAGGTTAGCCTCCATGTCTCTCCGAGCTAGTCCTCCTCCTACGACGTTAGCATCTCCGAGCTCGGAGAGGAGAACCACGGGCCTAGTCGGGAGAGGAGGGAGACACAAACCCGCCGCACGGAAAGTAAATCTCGGTCTAAAATATCTCTAAGCGTCGAAGCGTACCACAAATGCGACCGTAAATCCACCACATTGCTTATGGAATGGCATTTTTGATTTTTTTTTACATCACTTGCTTTTGGTCGAAACGCCCTCCGTGTGCGGAGAACAAATGAGGATCTCATGACGTCACCCCTGAGACTCTCTGGGAAGGGGGCGGGGCCTAATGTCGTCCCTGAGACTCTCTGGGAAGGGGGCGGGGCCTAATGTCATCCCTGAGACTCTGGGAAGGGGGTGGGGCTTAAGCCCCCCTATACTCTGGGAAGTGGGCGGGCCCAATGTCGCCCCCGAGACTCTAGAATTTAGATATGAATGCTGAATGGTGTGTGTACATCACGGTTAACTGTACCTCATTTTGCAAACCTAATATAACTTCTCCACAGGGCGGATGAATCCATTGCAGCGTGTGGTGAAAGCTTGGCACAAAGCTTGGGGCAAAGCTGAGGGCAAAGCTGTGGGCAACGCTGAGGACAAAGCTGAGGACAAAGCTGAGGACAAAGCTGAGGACAAAGCTGAGGACAAAGCTGAGGACAACGCTGAGGACAACACTGAGGACAAAGCTGAGGACAAAGCTGAGGACAACGCTGAGGACAAAGCTGAGGACAAAGCTGAGGACAACGCTGAGGACAAAGCTGAGGACAAAGCTGAGGACAAAGCTGAGGACAACACTGAGGACAAAGCTGAGGACAAAGCTGAGGACAAAGCTGAGGACAACACTGAGGACAACACTGGACAACACTGAGGACAAAGCTGAGGGCAAGACAGTTCTAGTGTCTACATGCCAATAACACAAAGTCATATCAGTTAAAGTATGATTATGTACACTCAAATATTCAAATATTTGTCAAATTGTTGTATTATCATTATTGTAATAATTGTGTCATATAAATAAATCATATGATAAATGAAACACATTGCTCTGCATTCCAGTGATTAAAGCAGTTGAAATACTCTAAACATTATGACAGGTATCATGTTTCATGGACTTGTGGGTTCCACCCATGTGGTGGTTTGTCTTGTCGTGGTAGGCCTGTGCTTGTGAAGCTCGGATTCTGAATTAGCAACATGTGTGGTCCTAGTCCGTCCGCGGTCAATGTGTACTCCTACACACCATAATATATATATATTGATTGACTTGACAATGATATGACGAGTAGGCTACCGCTTATTATAATAACATATAATAACCATTACGTGTAGGATACAAAAGCGAAAGTGAAAGTATGCGAGCTGGGTAGAGCTGCGCTTTGAGCCAAAACGCAAGTCCGTCTGGTAAGTAGACCAGCATTCTTAAAGATTTGGTCTAATTGCTCACACTGCTGTAGACTTTCAGTCCACCTCCACCTGCTCCACGGTGGTCCTCTCGGAGGAGATGGTGGGCCACTGTACTTGTGTCGTTAGTAACCGGTACCATTCGACATCTCTGGGACCTGGGACAGTCGCTCGAACAAAGACAAAAGGGAAGCCCAATTCATGCACAAAGTTGCTTTGTACAGACTATCGTCTTTGAGCGTTTCAATATGTTGACCTTTCTTTTTATTTCACGTTTTATTGATGAATCATTTATAAATATGCCACTATATATACTGCCAGACAGCTATACAAATACAATCACGAAAGGATCATAGGATAACTACAGAGCGTTTGGATCTAGCTTTCAAACAGTGACATAGGATGAGTAAGTAATCGACTATGTGGTACATTCTAACTTTGGGAATGGATTAGATTAGATTCACATGTATTGTCAGTGCACAGCACAAGTACAGTACAGAGACAAGTATTTGGCATCTAACCAGAGTGCAAATGTTGGAGTAAAGTGCATGGTGATATATAATGTACAGTGGTTAAATAAGATGTTAAAATAGTCTTCTAAAAAACTACACTAACAAAATGTATAAAATAACGTATAGAGTAGGTATGACATTTGTGCAGAATAATAGGAATATATACACAGGTAGTACACGTATGAAGAGGTAGTGAGCAGGGGTATGCAGTTGTATCAAGTAGATAAATATATACACATATATATACAGCAGGTAGTGAGCAGGGGTGTGTAATAAGAGCAACAGTTGATGTGTTGATCAAACTAAAAATACTAAAACAATCAATTAAACAATGCTAGTGTCACATTATATGATCTAATAATGATATTTATATAAACAACAACATTGGCAGTATAAATTATATTATATATTATAATTATGCATAGTCAAAAGAATACGATAATTAAAGATCTTTTATATTCTAATCATATTTTATCTTTCAGATGGACCTTTTAGCCCATGAGGGTGATGGGTTGGTATCCGCTGTAGTCACCATGTGCACATGGCTGTTGATATGCATTTGCGCTTGTAAGTAGTGTAACAAATGTGTTCTGAAAATAAATCGATTGTATCTTCAGAAACCTAAAGAATTAGTGACTAACACAAATTCTTGTTTTATTTCAGGGCTGTTTTTCATTGCGGTTGACTGGATGCTTAAACGCTGGCCAGGACGTGTGCCATTTCCCTGGATACGTTCACAAGTAAGAGCAAACTTCTTAATAGTCAAAACAAGAGGGCTCTGGATCTATGCTTTATATGTAGTGGAATAGTGGAAATCCACCACCTACGGGAAGAACCGCTGGGGTCGGGTGCACTGCCAGTTAGGAGGCAGTGAAGGCAGGGGGCCTCGACGGACCAAACCCAGCCAACAGAGACTGGCTTTGGGGACATGGAATGTCACCTCTCTGGGGGGGAAGGAGCCTGAGCTTGTGCGGGAGGTGGAGCGCTACCAATTACATCTGGTGGGGTTTACCTCTACGCACAGCACTGGCTCTGGAACAAAAGTCCTGGATAGGGGTTGGACTCTTTCCTTCTCTGGAGTGGCTCAGGGTGTGAGGTGCCGGGCGGGTGTGGGGATACTCACAAGTCCCCGGCTGAGTGCCGCTTTGTTGGAGTTTACCCCGGTGGACGAGATGGTCACCTCCCTACGCCTTAGGGTCATGGGAGGGAAAACTCTGACTGTTGTTTGTGCCTATGCACCAAACAACAGTTCGGAATATCCCACCTTCTTGCACACCCTGGATGGAGTCCTGCATGGGGCTCCTGAAGGGGACTCTATAGTCCTCCTGGGAGACTTCAACGCACACGTGGGTAACGATGGGGAAACTTGGAAGGGCGTGTTGGGGATGAACGGCCTACCTGATCTGAACCGGAGTGGGGTTTTGTTATTGGATTTCTGTGCTAGTCATGGATTGGCCATAACAAACACCATGTTCAAACATAAGGATGCGGAAGTGTACATGGTACCAGAGTACCTTAGGTCGAAGGTCAATGATCGACTTTGTTATCGTGTCAGCTGGCCTGAGGCCGCATGTTTTGGACACTCGGGTGAAGAGAGGGGCAGAGCTGTCAACCGATCACCATCTGGTGGTGAGTTGGGTAAGATGGCGGGGGAAGCCTCTGGACAGACCTGGTAAGCCCAAACGTGTAGTGCGGGTGAACTGGGAACGTCTGGTGGATGCCCCTGTCCGGGAGACCTTCAACTCCCACCTCCGGCAGAATTTTTCGGGCATCTCTGTGGAGGCTGGGGGCATTGAGCCAGAGTGGTCATTGTTCAAAGCTTCTATTGCCGAAGCTGCGGTTGAGAGCTGTGGCCTCAAGGTCATTGGTGCCTCAAGGGGCATCAACCCTCGGACTTCGTGGTGGACACAGGTGGTCAGGGAAGCCGTCCGGCTGAAGAAGGAGGCCTTCCGGGCTATGTTAGCCTGTGAGACTCCGGACTCAGTTGCGAGGTATCGACAGGCCAAGAGGACGGCAGCCTCGGCTGTAGCGGAGGCAAAGCAGCGGGTGTGGGAGGAATTCGGAGAAGCCATGGAGAAGGACTTTCAGTCGGCACCAAAGCGTTTCTGGCAAACAATCCGGCGCCTCAGGAGGGGGACATTGCTGACCTCAACTGAGGAGGTGATCGGGCGGTGGAAAGAACACTTTGAGGAACTTCTTAATCCAACTACACCCTCAATGGTAGAGACAGAGCTGGAGGATGAAGGACGGCAAACATCAATCTCCCTGGAGGAAGTCACTGCGGTAGTCAAACATCTCCGCAGTGGCAAAGCCCCAGGGGTTGATGAGATCCGTCCAGAAATGCTAAAGGCTCTGGGTGCTGAGGGGCTATCATGGATGACACGTCTTTTCAACATTGCGTGGAAGTCTGGGACAGTGCCTGAGGAGTGTCAAACGGGGGTGGCGGTACCCCTGTTCAAAAAGGGTGACCAGAGGGTGTGTGCCAATTACAGGGGTATCACATTACTCAGCCTCCCTGGGAAAGTCTACTCCAAGGTGCTGGAAAGGAGGGTTCGGCCGACAGTCGAACCTCAGATTGAAGAGGAACAATGCGGATTCCGTCCTGGTCGTGGAACAACGGACCAGCTTTTCACTCTTGCAAGGATCCTGGAGGGGGCTTGGGAGTATGCCCATCCGGTCTACATGTGTTTTGTAGATTTGGAGAAGGCATATGATCGGGTCGAGGACGAGATTGCGAATACAAGCGGCCAAAATGAGTTTCCTCAGGAGGGTGGCTGGTATCTCCCTGAGGGATAGGGTGAGAAGCTCAGTTACTCGTGAGAGACTCGGAGTAGAGCCGCTGCTCCTTCGCGTAGAAAGGAGCCAGTTGAGGTGGTTCGGGCATCTAGTGAGGATGCTTCCTGGTCGCCTCCCGAGGGAGGTTTTCCAGGCACATCCAACTGGGAAGAGACCACGGGGCAGACCGAGGAACAGGTGGGGTGATTACATCTCCACACTGGCCTGGGAACGCCTCGGGATCTCCTAGTCAGAGCTAGTCGATGTTGCCAGGGAGAGGGAAGTTTGGAGTCCCCTGCTGAAGCTGCTACCTCCGCGACCCGATTACGGATAAGCGGGAGAAGATGGATGGATGGAATAGTGGAAACCTCAAATGTACTCCAGACAAACTCCTAATAGACGCAAATAACAAAACCTGTTCAATATTCTTATAATTATTCTTATAAAGGATTAAGCAACAAATTTGAAGAATGATTAAAAAAAATGTAAAGCTGGCATAGCTGTGTTTTTTAATCGATCATTACAATTGTATTTTTGTTAGAGTGAACTTTTCACAGCAGATTACTATTTTCACAGGCATCCAGAAGTTCTACAGCGTTAATGGAACATGTCTGAATGCTGACAATGAAATTGTAAGCAAACTGAAGGCCAAAGGTCAAATTGAGGGGCCCAATGTGACTACATCCTGGCCTTCTGTCCCATTAGCACACGGCCTGGGATTGATATCCAGGAGACGATGGCAAAATGTCCAGGTGAGGAACACTTCACTTGTAAGGAACACGTCGTCCATCATTCGCACGTCAGGAGAAAGAAACTCCAAACTAACCATCCGTTTGAATATAATTGTCCATGCGAGGACAATACAACATCTGAACGTCATGAAGTTGTATATTCTCCTTTGCAGTATATTTAGTTTCACCGTCCTAAATGTCTTCTTCTTCTTATCCTACTAGGGGATAAGCCTGTTATTTTGGTAGTTCTACACCACACTTTCGACCCTGAAAAGAATATCATCCCTCAGAGAATGGATTCCTCACATCTATTCAGCCTCAACAAGAAGCTCCTCCTCCTCAACTGCCTGTTCTATAATCACAAGTTGCTCACCTGTGACCACAACTGCAAAGAAATCCATAAGGTTATAGATCATTTGTCGAGTTTTATCTCCAAACGCTAATAAAATATACTTCCTCAATCCAGACATCAATTCAAGATTCATATTGTCCATATGTATAATATGTATAAGTACAATGGAATGCTTACTCCCCATTTCCTCCTGCATGAATTTTCTAAACACTAGACTATAAAATAAAAATACTGTCCACAATCAAATAACAATTAAAAGAACAATAAAGTGACTGATGGATGATATGTGATCAATGTGTTGAATTTTGCAAAAAAAACATTTAAAAAGCATTTTAAAGTGCCAGTAGTGCAGCAGCATCATGACTACAGTGCAGAACAGCGCAGTTACTGTAATGAGTCCAGAAAGTCCAGCAAAAGTATGACCGTGTAATGTGTGGCATCACGAGGGGACATGTTATAGAGGGGTGCTATATTCTCCTGGTGGACCAGCTGCAACATCCCAAAATGGCCGCCGGTCCACAAACTACATCTCCCAGTATGCCCCACAACTCTGACAGGTGTAGGTGCTTTAGCCACCTAATTAAAGCTTCCCCCGGGGAAACAGACCAAAGACCATACTCTCAGCAGCAGAGGGAGAACCAGGAGCACATGGCTGGAAGGAGCTGAGACACTTGGACAAAAGACTACTTTTAGTTTGATGAACTGTGCTTGGGGAAAAAGCCCTTTGTGAGGATATAAAGCCTATTTTAATTTAAACTTTACTATTTTGACCTGTTTCTCCTGGAACTCTGCACCGCCCAACACTAGCCCGCTGAGACGGCCTCTGATGTTACACATGTTAATGACAATGTTATGATAGTGGCAGCACTGCTAGCAGTTCAGTAGGTAACTGCCTGTGGATGAGAGCTGTCCTTAAACCTGGTAGTCCTTGTACGGATGCTGTGGAACTGACCGGACCGAAAGAGAGGGAGAAGAGATGTTGTCCAGGATGGTTGGCTTTGTGAATTGTGATTTGTGAAATTGGCACAACAATCAAAGTGATCCACTTTTAATCTTCAAACAGTGTTGTCAAGTTCATCTTGTGAAGTGTGTTGGCCCCCTTCTCAAGTCAAGTCAAGTCAAGTCAAGTTTATTGTCACTTCACAGTTTACAGTTTAGTATAAAGCAGTGATGTGAAATTCTTGTGTGCAATACCCGACGACAGACAGCAGTTATAGAATAAGATAAAATAAAAATAGATAAAAATAGATAAAAATAGAATAAAAAATAGAATAAAAAATAGAATAAGGAATATAAAATAAAAATAAAAAATGCAATTTATAAAATGCAAAAATCAGCACAGAAAAGAGCAATATATATATATAAATCAATGTAATAAAATATACATTGTTATATGTTATACGCCCTTGTTCAGCAGCCTGATGGCCTGACTGTGGAAGCTATCTCTGAGCCTATTTGTACGACACTTGATACTGCGGTATCGCCTGCCTGACGGTAATAGTGAGTAAAGTTCGTGGCTGGGGTGGGCAATGTCTTTTATAATCCTTTTGGCCTTGGCCACGCACCGCTGGTTGTAAATGTCCAGGAGGGAGGGGAGCTCACCTCCAACGATATACTGGGCCGTCCGCACCACCCTTTGAAGCGCTCTGCGCTCGAGTGCCGTGCAGTTCCCGTACCAGGCGGTGATACACCCTGTCAGAACACTCTCGATGGTGCCGTTGTAGAATGTTCTCAGGATGCGGGGGCCCATGCTGAATTTCTTCAGACGCCTGAGAAAATACAGGCGTTGTTGGGCCTTTTTCACCACGTGTGTGGTGTGCGTGGACCATGTGAGGTCCTCGGAGATGTGCACGCCGAGGAACTTGAAGCTGCTGACCCTCTCTACTGCAGCGCCGTCGATGGAGATAGGGCTGTGCTCTCCCCTCTGCCTCCTGAAGTCCACGATCAGCTCCTTGGTCTTCTTGACGTTGAGGGCGAGGCTGTTCTCCTGGCACCACTGCTCCAGCGATCCGACCTCCTCCCTGTAGGCTGTCTCGTCGTCGCCGGCGATCAGGCCCATCACTGTCGTGTCGTCAGCAAACTTGACGATGACGTTGGAGCTGTGCATAGCCATGCAGTCGTGGGTGTAGAGGGAGTAGAGGAGAGGGCTCAGCACGCATCCCTGGGGGGCTCCCGTGTTGAGGGTCAGTGGCTCTGATGTGGTGCTGCCCATCCTCACCACCTGGCGGCGGTCCGACAGGAGGTTCAGTATCCAGCTGCACATGGATGGGGGTACGCCTAGACCTCTCAGCTTGGTGTCGAGCTTGGCAGGAACTATTGTGTTGAATGCTGAGCTGTAGTCCACAAACAGCATTCGCACATAACAGTTCTTCCCCTCCAAGTGGGAAAGGGCAGTGTGGAGGGCCATGGCAATTGCGTCGTCCGTGGATCTATTTTGACGATATGCAAATTGCCATGGGTCCAGCGTGGTAGGTAACACGGAGCAAATAAAGTCCTTGACCAACCTCTCGAAGCATTTGCTAACGATCGAGGTGAGGGCCACAGGTCTGTATTCATTCAGGCATGTTACCTTGGTTTGTTTAGGGACAGGCACGATGGTGGATATCTTGAAGACCGCGGGGACAACAGCCTGGGACAGGGAGAGGTTGAAGATGTCTGCAAAGACTCCTGCCAACTGGTCTGCGCATGCTCTGAGGACGCGGCCCGGGATGTCGTCGGGGCCTGCCGCCTTACGGATGTTCAGCCGCTTAAAGGTGCGGCGCACATCCGCCTCCGAGATGCGCAGCTGGCTGGTCTCCCCAGTCGGTGCTGGCTTCGGCGGGCTGCCGTTTACGTCGAACCGAGCAAAAAATGTATTTAGCTCTCCTGGGAGGGAGGTAGAGGAGTTCTCTACACAACTGGTTCTCCCTCTGAAGTTCGTTATATTCTGCAGCCCCTGCCACATACCCCTCGCATCGTGTTTCGTGTTTCTTGAATTTATGTGCTTATGAGCTATAAACACATAGAAGGTCTTTGTGTTGATATGGACCACTTCTCAGATGAGCTTATGCATTGACTTGTGTTCTACCACTACTAAACTACCATCCACCTTGTGTTCTACCACTAATAAACTACCATCCACCTTGTGTTCTACCACTAATAAACTACCATCCACCTTGTGTTCTACCACTAATAAACTACCATCCACCTTGTGTTCTACCACTAATAAACTACCATCTACCTTGTGTTCTACCGCTAATAAACTACCATCCACCTTGTGTTCTACCGCTAATAAACTACCATCTACCTTGTGTTCTACCGCTAATAAACTACCATCTACCTTGTGTTCTACCACTAATAAACTACCATCCACCTTGTGTTCTACCACTAATAAACTACCATCCACCTTGTGTTCTACCGCTAATAAACTACCATCCACCTTTTGTTCTACCACTAATAAACTACCGTCCACCTTGTGTTCTACCACTAATAAACTACCATCCACCTTGTGTTCTACCGCTAATAAACTACCATCCACCTTGTGTTCTACCACTAATAAACTACCGTCCACCTTGTGTTCTACCACTAATAAACTACCATCCACCTTGTGTTCTACCGCTAATAAACTACCATCCACCTTGTGTTCTACCGCTAATAAACTACCATCTACCTTGTGTTCTACCGCTAATAAACTACCATCTACCTTGTGTTCTACCACTAATAAACTACCATCTACCTTGTGTTCTACCGCTAATAAACTACCATCTACCTTGTGTTCTACCACTAATAAACTACCGTCCACCTTGTGTTCTACCACTAATAAACTACCATCCACCTTGTGTTCTACCGCTAATAAACTACCATCCACCTTGTGTTCTACCGCTAATAAACTACCATCTACCTTGTGTTCTACCGCTAATAAACTACCATCTACCTTGTGTTCTACCACTAATAAACTACCATCCACCTTGTGTTCTACCACTAATAAACTACCATCCACCTTGTGTTCTACCGCTAATAAACTACCATCCACCTTTTGTTCTACCACTAATAAACTACCGTCCACCTTGTGTTCTACCACTAATAAACTACCATCCACCTTGTGTTCTACCGCTAATAAACTACCATCCACCTTGTGTTCTACCACTAATAAACTACCGTCCACCTTGTGTTCTACCACTAATAAACTACCATCCACCTTGTGTTCTACCGCTAATAAACTACCATCCACCTTGTGTTCTACCACTAATAAACTACCATCTACCTTGTGTTCTACCACTATTAAACTACCATCCACCTTGTGTTCTACCACTAATAAACTACCATCTACCTTGTGTTCTACCACTAATAAACTACCATCCACCTTGTGTTCTACCACTAATAAACTACCATCTACCTTGTGTTCTATCACTAATAAACTACCATCCACCTTGTGTTCTACCATCAACTTACAATGTTTTGATTGAGTCTGAAGTCCAAAGCACACAGAGCGGTCCAACATGGCCCTGATTTAGGCCTACATGAACCCACCAGTCAATCGGCAGGTTGCACTAAAACTATTCATTCAAGGCAGTTCCCCTTTTCATACATTCATTCAACATAAATGAGAATATTGCATGGCCTTACCTTTACATATGTTTACTTGTAAAGGAAGTCCATCCAGGAGTAAGCATTCGATTGTAGGCTACTTGTTGCATATGGCAAATTAGAATCATTGATCTTGAATCTTCATCTCAAGTCTTTCTGTTTCTTTGGTTCCAGTCTGTTAGAAACTGAAGTGATACTTTCTATGTATACTGTGTAGGTCCTTAAGCTCAGCCATTGTTTAGCACTACTTGTTTTGACTGCCAAAGTTGAAGTCCAACTTTGGCAGTTAAAAAAGGTAAGATATATGGTGCTCAATTTTTGAACTCCATATGGCGTGAGTTATTCAGTGAAAGAAACAACCGTAAAAAACTAAAGGGAGTTGTAGTCCCAGTGCATTCTCTACTGTAATGTTTTAATGTGTTTTTACTGGGTGTATTTGTTGCTAGAGCTATCTAACTAGAAGGAAGCATGAGTCAAAATGATGAAAAGTGGAATATGACCTATTTGCATTCTTCAGTCCAAGGCGCAGCATCACTGCTCCCATTGGGTTAAACATGTATGACAGTATTCGTGATGTGTTAATAAGCCCAATTACTTACATTGTATCCAAATATCTAACAGTTAGTAGCCCATTCTATGTGTTAATAAGCCCAATAATTGTATTTACACAGGCTACATAACACGCTTATCCTGTAATACAGTTGATTTACCCCTCCCTTTAAACAGGGCTGTGATCAGGGAGCTCCATCCTGAGATAGAATCCACATTGTGAACTTGTGTTGTGAGAAGGAGCTGCTAGACGACTACATTAGGAGACATTATAGAACTCATGGACCTCCTGCAGTACCTTCACTGACCACCACTGATAACCGCAGAACCGGGTACAACACTGCTGCTTTAATCCTGTTTGTTGCCCTGACTCCTTATT
Organism: Muraenolepis orangiensis; assembly: GCA_027704905.1. Classification (NCBI taxonomy): domain Eukaryota; kingdom Metazoa; phylum Chordata; class Actinopteri; order Gadiformes; family Muraenolepididae; genus Muraenolepis; species Muraenolepis orangiensis. The sequence goes on from CM051019.1 coordinate 21,373,031, forward strand.
GTCTTCTGTATGTGTCTTCTGTATGTGCGCCCCCCCCCCCCCCCTGGGTTAGAGGATTTAATGTGTCAGTAAACGGTCGAATCGGAGGCAGGAGTGACGTCAGAGGGACGAGTCTCTTCCATGGAGTTGCAGCGGAGCTCTGCAAGTTTGGCAATTTTGACTATAATAAAGAGATTGGAATCATACAGAAATGTACAACACAGATATGTGGAGTTATTTTTTTTGTTCGTTACGTTGGAGTATGACTGGTCCTGTTAAACATGAATCATGCAAACACTAAAAGGCCTACTCCAAAGACACATCTAACCAGAGAGCAAATGTTACAGTAAAGTATATATATATATATACATATAACAGAGAAGTTGTTTTTACATTAGCATTTTTCCAGAATGCGTACACAATCCGACCACCTTCTGTTTGGAGGAACCACTACATCAGGGGTGCCCAACCTTTTTTGAACCAAGAGCTACTTTTAAAGTTGCCAGTCTGCCAAGATCTACCAGTCCAAATAGAGAGGTGTAGCCATTACTGACAGCCTACCTGCATGTTTTACTGTGAGGGGAGGGTGGAAAATACATCCATCCATCCATCCATCTTCTCCCGCTTATCCGTGATCGGGTCGCGGAGGTAGCAGCTTCAGCAGGGGAATCCAAACTTCCCTCTCCCTGGCAACATCGACTAGCTCTGACTGGGGGATCCCGAGGCATTCCCAGGCCAGTGTGGAGATGTAATCACCCCACCTGTACCTCGGTCTGCCCCGTGGTCTCTTCCCAGTTGGATGTGCCTGGAAAACCTCCCTCGGGAGGCGACCAGGAAGCATCCTTACTAGATGCCCGAACCACCTCAACTGGCTCCTTTCTACGCAAAGGAGCAGTGGCTCTACTCCGAGTCTCTCACGAGTGACTGAGCTTCTCACCCGATCCCTCAGGGAGATACCAGCCACCCTCCTGAGGAAACTCATTTCAGCCGCTTGTATTCGCGATCTCGTCCTTTCGGTCATTACCCATTGTTCATGGCCATAGGTGAGGGTAGGAACGAAGACTGATCGGTAGATGGAGAGCTTTGCCTTCTGGCTCAGCTCTCTTTTGCTTACAACGGTGCGCCAAAGTGCACCCAATACCGCTCCCGCTGCACCTATTCTCCTGTCAATCTCACGCTCCATCGTCCCCTCCCTCGAGAACAAGACCCCGAGATACTTGAAGTCCTTCACTTGGGATAAGGACTCCCTCCCTACTTGGAGTAGACAATCCACCGGTTTCCTGCTAAGAACCATGGCCTCAGATTTGGAGGTGCTGATCCTCATCCCAGCCGCTTCACATTCCACTGCAAACCGATCCAGTGAGTGCTGAAGGTCACATACTGATGACGCAAACAGGACCACATCATCTGCAAACAGCAGCGATTCAATCCTGAGCCCACCATACTGAAACCCCTCCCCTCCATGACTACGCCTTGAAATCCTGTCCATGAAAATCACAAACAGGATGGGTGACAAAGCGCAGCCCTGGCGGAGGCCAACACCCACTGAGAACAGGCCTGACTACTGCCGAGAATCCGGACACAGCTCTTGCTTTGCTTTAGAGAGATTGGATGGCCCTCAACAGTGACCCCCGCACCCCATACTCCCGCAGCACCCCCCACAGTATTTCCCAAGGGACCCGATCATATGCCTTCTCCAAATCCACAAAACACATGTAGACCGGATGGGCATACTCCCAAGCCCCCTCCAGGATCCTTGCAAGAGTGAAAAGCTGGTCCGTTGTTCCACGACCAGGGCAGAATCCGCATTGTTCCTCTTCAATCTGAGGTTCGACTATCGGCCGAACCCTCCTTTCCAGCACCTTAGAGTAGACTTTCCCAGGGAGGCTGAGTAATGTGATACCCCTGTAATTGGCACACACCCTCTAGTCACCCTTTTTGAACAGGGGTACCACCACCCCCGTTTGCCACTCCTCAGGCACTGTCCCAGACTTCCACGCAATGTTGAAAAGACGTGTCATCCATGACAGCCCCTCAACACCCAGAGCCTTTAGCATTTCTGGACGGATCTCATCAACCCCTGGGGCTTTGCCACTGCGGAGATGTTTGACTACCGCAGTGACTTCCTCCAGGGAGATTGAGTTCATCCTCCAGCTCTGTCTCTACCATTGAGGGTGTAGTTGGGTTAAGAAGTTCCTCAAAGTGTTCTTTCTACCGTCCGATCCCCTCCTCAGTTGAGGTCAGCAATGTCCCACCCTTACTGTACACAGCTTGGATGAATCCACGCTTCCCCCTCCTGAGGCGCCGGATTGTTTGCCAGAAACGCTTTGGTGCCCACTGAAAGTCCTTCTCCATGGCTTCTCCGAATTCCTCCCACACCCGCTGCTTTGCCTCTGCTACAGCCGAGGCTGCCGTCCTCTTGGCCTGTCGATACCTCGCAACTGAGTCCGGAGTCTCACAGGCTAACATAGCCCGGAAGGCCTCCTTCTTCAGCCGGACGGCTTCCCTGACCACCTGTGTCCACCACGAAGTCCGAGGGTTGCCGCCCCTTGAGGCACCAATGACCTTGAGAACACAGCTCTCAACCGCAGCTTCGGCAATAGAAGCTTTGAACAATGACCACTCTGGCTAAATGCCCCCAGCCTCCACAGAGATGCCCGAAAAAGTCCGCCGGAGGTGGGAGTTGAAGGTCTCGCGGACAGGGGCATCCACCAGACGTTCCCAGTTCACCCGCACTACACGTTTGGGCTTACCAGGTCTGTCCAGAGGCTTCCCCCGCCATCTTACCCAACTCACCACCAGATGGTGATCGGTTGACAGCGCTGCCCCTCTCTTCACCCGAGTGTCCAAACATGCGGCCTCAGGCCAGATGACACAATAACAAAATCGATCATTGACCTTCGGCCTAAGGTACTCTGGTACCATGTACACTTATGAGCATCCTTATGTTTGAACATGGTGTTTGTTATGGCCAATCCATGACTAGCACAGAAATCCAATAACAAAACCCCACTCCGGTTCAGATCAGGTAGGCCGTTCATCCCCAACACGCCCCTCCTAGTTTCCCCATCATTACCAGCGTGTGCGTTGAAGTCTCCCAGGAGGACTATAAAGTCCCCTTCAGGAGCCCCATGCAGGACTCCATCCAGGGTGTGCAAGAAGGCGGGATATTCCGAACTGTTGTTTGGTGCATAGGCACAAACAACAGTCAGAGTTTTCCCTCCCATGACCCTAAGGCGTAGGGAGGCGACCCTCTCGTCCACCGGGGTAAACTCCAACAAAGCGGCACTCAGCCGGGGACTTGTGAGTATCCCCACACCCGCCGGGCGCCTCACACCCTGAGCCACTCCAGAGAAGGAAAGAGTCCAACCCCTATCCAGGAGTTCAGTTCCAGAGCCAGTGCTGTGCGTAGAGGTAAGCCCCACCAGATCTAATTGGTAGCGCTCCACCTCCCGCACAAGCTCAGGCTCCTTCCCCCCCAGAGAGGTGACATTCCACGTCCCCAAAGCCAGTCTCTGTTGGCTGGGTTTGGTCCGTCGAGGACTGCCTTCACTGCCTCCTAACTGGCAGTGCACCCGACCCCAGCGGTTCTTCCCGTCGGTGGTGGGTGGGAAGTATGGAAAATACATACCAGAAGTAAACAAAGACGTAGACGGGGGGTGTTCCCACGGGAACTATTAAATGAAACAATTATTAAAAATAAAATATTAAATGAAACAATCTCATCTCTTAAATTCAGATCTTTATTATGAATTAAACATTCACAAACGTATAATTATGTATTCACATGTTTAACTCTGTTACATATGCACGCAACGAACAGAAGAGCATACCAGATGTATTTTATACCTTAGTGGGACCTCTGGCACTGGGAGGAGGCCACTAGCTTCTCGTAGTCAGGGCAGTAGGAGCTGGGTACAAGCTGTATGCAGGCCACAAGGTGGTCATCAGTCATCCTAGATCTCTACTTGGATTTGATGATCTTCATGTGAGAGAATGCAGACTTACACAAATAGGTGGACCCAAAAAGTGCTGTCAAGTTCAAGGCACATCTTCTGAGGTTGGGATACTTTTGTTCCAAGAGCAGGTTCCAGAACTGTCCACTGGTGCCAGGTGTTGTGCTGGATTTGATGTCAATATCATTTGAGAGTGTGAGAATCTCATTCTCAACAGCAGAGCTATCCAGGTCGAACAGTGAATTTACTTTGGAGACGATCTCATCCACATCAATACTTCCACCAAATGGAAAACACAGATAGCTGGCAATGGGTTCAATGGATGGAGTCAGTAAAACGGCTCTCAAATTCTGTCAAGATGCTCTGGACTTGCTCTTCATACCGTGTACTGTCAAGCTGCGTGACGTCTTTGCTCTGACTTTGAAGTTCGGCCTGCATGTGAGGAAAGTTGCGCAGGTCACAGCGCTGCAGCCTACTGAACAGCAGTTTTAGCTTGCTTTTAAATGTGTTCACTGAACTGATCATGTTAATTACATTTTTATCCTTACCCTGCAGCTCTGAATTAAGCTCATTGAGCAGGCCAGTGAGATCTGTAAGGAACGATAAATCCAAAAGCCACTGGTGGTCATCTAGTTTTGGATATTCTGCATGTTTTGAAAGCTTCAGAAAGTCTTTGATTTCAGGCAACAGCTCAGTGAATCTGGCCAAAAATGTTCCTCTGCTTAGCCATCTAACATCTGTATGCAGCAGCAGGTCTGTGTGCTCTGCACCTGTCTCCTCCAAGTGAGCACGGAACAACCTCCTCTGTAGACTCCTGGCCCCAACAGAGCATACAATCTTCATTGCAACATACATCTTTCATCTTCATATTCTTTCATATTTAAAGTCTTCCCACACAGTGCTTGCTGGTGAATGATACAATGATAATTAAGGATGATAATTAAGGACGCTCGGGAAAGATTCACTTTGTTTGCACAGTGCTATGAAACCTTTGGTGTGGCCCACCATCGCTGGAGCACCATCAGTTGTGATGGAGATGAGTTTAAAGAGGGGCAGTTGGCTCTTCTTAACAAAATCCATGAACGCATTGAAAATATCTTCGCCTCTTGTTTGTCCTTTCAATGGCAAAATAGTGAGCAGCTCTTCTTTTGCACACACAAAAAACATTCTGATAAAAACACATTGTGCTGATCTTAAAAAGCCTTAAAGTTAAGTTAAGTTTGGCCACCCCTGTTATAGGACATTAACGATAAAACAGAGTATTGTTGTTCTATTTTTAGACATCTCGCGATCGACTGGGAATCTCCCCGCGATCGACCAGTCGATCACAATCGACTGGTTGGGCACCCCTGATATAGACGCTAGGCTCGATGTAACTGTACGAACACTCCCCTCTGCTGCAAGGTTAGCCTCCATGTCTCTCCGAGCTAGTCCTCCTCCTCCTCCTCCTACGACGTTAGCATCTCCGAGCTCGGAGAGGAGAACCACGGGCCTAGTCGGGAGAGGAGGGAGACACAAACCCGCCGCACGGAAAATAAATCTTGGTCTAAAATATCTCTAAGCGTCGAAGCGTACCACAAATGCGACCGTAAATCCACCACATTGCTTATGGAATGGCCATTTTTTATTTTTTACATCACTTGCTTTTGGTCGAAACGCCCTCCGTGTGCGGAGAACAAATGAGGATCTCATGACGTCACCCCTGAGACTCTCTGGGAAGGGGGCGGGGCCTAATGTCGCCCCTGAGACTCTCTGGGAAGGGGGCGGGGCCCAATGTTGCCCCCGAGACTCTGGGAAGGGGGCGGGGCCTAATGTCGCCCCTGAGACTCTCTGGGAAGGGGGCGGGGCCCAATGTTGCCCCCGAGACTGTGGGAAGGGGGCGGGGCCTAATGTCGTCCCTGAGACTCTCTGGGAAGGGGGCGGGGCCTAATGTCGTCCCTGAGACTCTCTGGGAAGGGGGCGGGGCCTAATGTCGCCCCCGAGACTCTGGGAAGAGGGCGGGGCTTAACCCCCCCTAGACTCTGGGAAGGGGGCGGGGCCTAACGTCGCCCCCGAGTCTCTGGGAAGGGGGCGGGGTTCCGTTGACCTCCGTACGTAGTCCTGAGCAGATTTAGTGTAGGCTATTTCTTATTAAAAGTAGCACAATCTATCGTCGCTAATGTAGAAATACTACATAATACTGTAATCAGGACACACGCACATACACACACACGCACACACATCAGTGCGCATGCGCATGTGGGCACACACACACACACACACACACACACACACACACACACACACACACACACACACACACACACACACACACACACACAGGGGCGCCGCCAGGGATTTTGGGCCCCATGAAAATATATCACATTGGGCCCCACCACCAGGCACAGGCCACGCCAACCAAGCACAATTGCTGTAACGACCTCCAGAACCCAACCGACTCATTTATGCTTTAAATAGCACTACCTGTACAGGCTTGCATCTATCTTGTAGTTCAATACAAACTGCACAATATTTACTGACACTGAGCTGTGAAAAATAACACTCTGCAGACGTGCAACATTCTGCTGCAGTAGAATTCACTATTTGATTCAAGACTAACATTCCTGACAATAGATCTCAATAGTCATCTTTTATGGTGTAAATGCCTTTTTAATAATAACATTTTTGAATGGAACATTCTCAACATGAATGCATAAATCCAAATAAATATAACTTAAATATACATGACCTCTTAAATTAAAATAAAGTGAACATTACCACCAATATTATCATTTATAAAATGCTATAACACAAAAATAACATGAGCAGCAGATTTTAAAATGAAATATACATACCAACTACAAAATAAGCAGGTATTAAAGTGTAAATGGACAACAAAACGGAAATGGAAATGAAAAGGCCTTATGGTGGTGCTAAATCAGAGAATATTACCTGTTCTCAGTCTTTTTCTCATCATGCATCTTGTGTGTAGTGATCCAATATCGTTACCATAGCCTTGCCCTTTAACAGTTTTTACGAGCCCTTGCTCAGCTCACCAAGAGCCCAGCGCCTAGCCTTCTTACAGGCAAAGTCACTGTTTTCTCTTTGTAGATGGCCCATCACCCTGGACTGGCACTAACAAGTGTGTAAAGGCGATTGATGCAGCCAAAAAATGTTGACACTTCTGTGCTTGATTCTGCAGCCTGCACACCTACAAGATGTAGGGCTGTAGGGCCCAGCTCCTCCTAGCAAAAACTGTCGAGGTGTCCTTGAGGAAGACCCTAACCCTAACTGCTCCCCGGGCGCTGTATGAATAGCTGCCCACTGCTCCTAATACTAGGATGGGTTAAATGCAGAGAACACGTTTCACTGTATGTCTTCATGTATGTGACCAATAAAGAGGATTCAATCCTCACGATTTGTTGTTTGTTGTTGTTAGGGTGTGGGAGGCACAAGGTGAAAATGTAGCCAGATTGTTTTTTTTCAGTATTTGGGTTTGGACTCCCTTGACTTTTCCTGACATGTTTGCCCCATTGTCATATCCCTGCCCTCTGCAGTCTGCAATGTCTATCCCTTTGTCTTGAAGCACATTTTCAATCATCTCGGCTATCTCACGCCGTCTTTTTGTGGAAGTCCTTGAATTCAAGGAACCGTTCAATGATCTCCCAGTCATCAGTTTCTTTGTTATAATTCACATATCTTATGAGCACAACATTTTGCTCAGTATGTGAAATGTCTGGTGTAGCATCACAGATGACTGAATAATAAATAGAATCCTCACAGATGACTGAATAATAAATAGAATCCTCCCTTTCCTTTAGAATTGTTTTCTAAATTCTTCTGGCACATAACTCTAATAACTCATAACTCAATGAATTCATTTTGAATGTCAGAGCTCAAATAATGTGTCAGCCTGGTTCCTTTCTTTTTGTCCTTAACTTTTTGTAAGTGTTCATTCAACAGTGGGTCGTAATGAGATAACAGCTCTAGTGTGCCTAGGAAATTGCCATTGTGAATGTCATTCAGATCTTTGGTTTTACCCCTGAAAGGTAAATCCCTTGATGCCAAGTGCAGTGTTACATCTAGGATTCTCAGCAAGAGAGCTCTATTTTTCTCAGTTTCTATTTGTATCTGCTTCTGCAACTGACAGTCAATGCCGCTAACTTCCATTACAGATTGATGCAAATTCTTCCACTTTAAGTAGCAGTCTCTGTGTGCCTTATTCTTCTCATGGTTTGGGAACTTATCATACATACGACGCCACTTCACATCAGACATTTGATATCCATGTTGACTGTTCAGTACACTAAGGGAAGGTCTTTTTTGTTCATGGGAGAAAAGCACACATGGGATGCAATATAGTGCATTAGTGCTTTTGCTGTCTCTCTTCACCTTTTCTCTTCCATTTGCTGCCTTAGTATACTGCAAGTACTGTGGGAATGGCTTTCCCTCAGAATCCTGTAGCATTTGTTGGTCTTCATCTCTTGTGGCCAATGTCCTAACTATAGACTCCCTGTCCATATTAATCATATTTGCTGGCCACAAAGCGGTCATTTGACAGAAGATGTTCTTCCTCAGAATCTATTTAGCATAACTTGTCATTTATAGCTTCCTCACTTTGTCTGTCCTTTTCCTCACTTTGTCTGTCCTTTTCCTCACTTTGTCTGTCCTTTTCCTCACTCTGTCTGTCCCTTTCCTCACTTTGTCTGTCCTTTTCCTCACTTTGTCTGTCCTTTCCTCACTTTGTCTGTCCTTTTCCTCACTTTGTCTGTCCTTTTCCTCACTTTGTCTGTCCTTTTCCTCACCTTTCTCTGCTAGAAAGTGCCGGTGCGTCAGCGCGTTTGGAGACAGGACCAAACCATTACATGTAAATAGAGGGGGTGTACAGAGGCTTTGGATAATTAACTTTTGGAAGAAAGAAGTTAAATTAATCGTAAGTTTAGTGAGTACTTTATCAATATCTATCTAAGGTTCTATTAATGTTAATTGTTGATGATTGATGAACGGTTACTTAGATTTTTTTTTCTTAATGTTCTAAACATTTAGGGGCCCCCTGTCAGTCACGGGCCCTTAGAATCGTCCTAACTTTTCACCCCCTTACGGCGCCCCTGCCAGTGAGCATACCGTGTAAGGCCCTTCTCCTCGACACCCGGCCACTGGGGGCGCTAGTGAGCATACCGTGTAAGGCCCTTCTCCTCGACACCCGGCCACTGGGGGCGCTAGTGAGCATACCGTGTAAGGCCCCTTCTCCTCGACACCCGGCCACTGGGGGCGCTAGTGAGCATACCGTGTAAGGCCCTTCTCTTCGACACCCGGCCACTGGGGGCGCTAGTGAGCATACCGTGTAAGGCCCTTCTCCTCGACACCCGGCCACTGGGGGCGCTAGTGAGCATACCGTGTAAGGCCCTTCTCCTCGACACCCGGCCACTGGGGGCGCTAGTGAGCATACCGTGTAAGGCCCTTCTCCTCGACACCCGGCCACTGGGGGCGCTAGTGAGCATACCGTGTAAGGCCCTTCTCCTCGACACCCGGCCACTGGGGGCGCTAGTGAGCATACCGTGTAAGGCCCTTCTCCTCGACACCCGGCCACTGGGGGCGCTAGTGAGCATACCGTGTAAGGCCCCTTCTCCTCGACACCCGGCCACTGGGGGCGCTAGTGAGCATACCGTGTAAGGCCCCTTCTCCTCGACACCCGGCCACTGGGGGCGCTAGTGAGCATACCCTGTAAGGCCCTTCTCCTCGACACCCAACCACTGGGGGCGCTAGTGAGCATACCGTGTAAGGCCCTTCTCCTCTACACCTGGCCACTGGGGGCGCTAGTGAGCATACCGCGTAAGGCCCTTCTCCTCGACACCCGGCCACTGGGGGCGCTAGTGAGCATACCGTGTAAGGCCCTTCTCCTCGACACCTGGCCACTGGGGGCGCTAGTGAGCATACCGTGTAAGGCCCTTCTCCTCGACACCCGACCACTGGGGGCGCTAGTGAGCATACCGTGTAAGGCCCTTCTCCTCGACACCCGACCACTGGGGGCGCTAGTGAGCATACCGTGTAAGGCCCTTCTCCTCGACACCCGACCACTGGGGGCGCTAGTGAGCATACCGTGTAAGGCCCTTCTCCTCGACACCTGGCCACTGGGGGCGCTAGTGAGCATACCGTGTAAGGCCCTTCTCCTCGACACCTGGCCACTGGGGGCGCTAGTGAGCATACCGTGTAAGGCCCTTCTCCTCGACACCCGGCCACTCCGTCTGAAGGCAGCTCTTTATGTAGGTTCCTTCAAACAGAAGGTGGTCGGATTGTGTACGCATTCTGGAAAAATGCTAATGTAAAAACAACTTATCTGTTATATGTATATATATATATACTTTACTGTAACATTTGCTCTCTGGTTAGATGCCAAATTCCTGTCGATGTACTGTACACTGTACACTGACAATACATTTGAATCTAATCTATATATATATATATATAGATTAGATTCAAATGTATCGTGTACTCAATGGACGAGCCTCCACTGATATATATATAATATATATATAATATATATATATATATATCAGTGGAGGCTCGAAAGGGAGGACCATCCTCCCCCCCCCCACCCTTCAGAGAAACAAAAACATACACATACATTTAGCAGATTAATCTGTGAAAATACTGATAAAAATGCTTTTTTCTAACGCTTCAATGTCACACAAATGTGTAAAAATAACACCAACAGCGCCCCCTACCGCAATGTTTGAATCACTGTACGGAGAAACGTATTTATATTCAGATGACTCAAGGTTACATGAGAACTCCAGCGCTCATATTGAAACACAATTATTTCCTGACATTTTTCATAATCCTCCCATGAAGTACTTTTTGTGTAACGGCTGCCTTACTATCCTTTTACATTCCTATACTACATGATCAATATGTTTTATTATGTAATCCATACATACTACATTTGATCAGAGACATTGAACAGAAGCCATTGCGGTGCCCCTTCAGTGGAGCTAGTCTATTCAAGCCTCCTCCAGGTTAAACACCCGTAGGTGAAGACAGGCTAGCGTTGGCTTGTGGAGCGCTGTCAACTCAGTGTGATGAGGAGCCTCTTGTGTTGCTAGTGACTCACTAGTCACTTGTAACACTATGTGTGTTATAGTGCTACTAGTGACCCACTAGTCACTAGTAGCACTATGTGTGTTATAGTGCTACTAGTGACCCACTAGTCACTAGTAGCACTATGTGTGTTATAGTGCTACTAGTGACCCACTAGTCACTAGTAGCACTATGTGTGTTATAGTGCTACTAGTGACCCACTAGTCACTAGTAACACTATGTGTGTTATAGTGCTACTAGTGACCCACTAGTCACTAGTAACACTATGTGTGTTATAGTGCTACTAGTGACCCACTAGTCACTAGTAACACTATGTGTGTTATAGTGCTACTAGTGACACACTAGTCACTTGTAACACTATGTGTGTTATAGTGCCCCTAAAGGACACACACTCAATGTTCCAATGCATACATATACATACATTCTTCTTTGTACATAATGAAGTGAGGTTACTGACTTACTTTCTCTAATTGAATATGGTATGTGTCTAAGAAGTAAGGATTACTACCTTAGACGCTAATTAGCGGGATTGACCCAGCTGTGGGTGGTGAGAGTAATGACTCACGTTAGTAATTCACTGTAAAGTCAACCTTCAGGGTAAGGATGGCTCAGTTCCACTTTTCATCCTTAAGTAATTCACTTTTAATCTGTCTGTAAAGACACTGGCCTTCTCAAGACCCAATGAACATAACGGATGATACTTCATCCGCTTCAAGTGACTTCAATATTATAAATGAAAAAAAGAAACCAGATGAATGAACAAAGAAGCAAAAATAATCACCAGCTGAATGTGAGGGGGATGGTTTAGATGAGTCAGAAAGGAAGGCCTACAGTAGACTGCTTTATGTATATTTATATATTACAGCTGTCTGGCTGGCACACAGTAGCTACTGACTTTCATTCCAAGTGGAGAGAAAGACTGTACAACACTATACTATAAAAATACTGTACACAATACAAATAACCAGAAGCAGGACTAGCAGGTTGAAGGACATTTCTCCCACAGGCAGTGCTTCTACTGGAGGGAGTGCTGCTCATAACATTGTCCCCATTATAACATATCACTGTCATACTTCTTTACTGGACCCACTGGACTCATTACAGTTACTGCACTGTTCTGCACTGTACTCACGATGCTGCTGCTGCTGCACTACTGTCACTTTAAAATGCTTTTTGCACCATTAGCCATATGTATATACTGAATAGGATTGTAGTATTGCATAGTCTAGTACAGCAAAGTATAGCAGATAGCAGCTCCTGGCTCTCTTCAGCAGAACGGTGCTGACTAAAGCATCTGTAGCCCAGGTGGACTGCAGCCTCCTCGTCACCCCATGGGTGACAGTCGTACTTGTGTGAGGTACGGTTCCAGCGGCGTGATATATCACATTATTATCATATCAGTATTATCTACAGTGGCTCTAATCTGGGATCGAGCAGTCCTGTGTTATACAACACAGAGTTCATGCTGAAGAAGGCACACCAGCGCTGGTGTGCCTTCTTCAGCATGAACTCTGTGTTGTATAACACAGGACTGCTCGATCCCAGATTAGATCTATGACAGTGTAATGTTAATGACATGTTCTGATAGTGTAATGTTAATGACATGTTATGATAGTGTAATGTTAATGACATGTTATGATAGTGTAATGTTAATGACATGTTATGACAGTGTAATGTTAATGACAATGTTATGATAGTGGCAGCACTCCTAGCAGTTCAGTAGGTCACTGCCTGTGGATAAAAACTATCCTTAACCTGGTAGTCCTTGCTGTACGGATGCTGCGGATCTGGCGACCAGACGGTAGGGGGGAGAAGAGATGGAGCCCAGGGTGGTTTAGGTGGCCCTTTATGATGGACATGGCCTTCTTCCGACATCTGGTTCTAAAGATCTCCTCAATGCATGGATCTCTATACTCTGCGGTGCCTCAGGAAAAGTGGAATAGGCCAGAGGTGGCTAGTGAACTTCTACCGTGGCCCCGTAGAGAGCGTCCTGATGAGTGGTGTCACTGTGTGGTACGGAGACACCACTGAACAGGACAAGAAAGACATCCAGAGGGTCGTGAGGACGGCAGAGAAGATCATGGGGTGTGCACTTCCATGCATTGAGGAGATATTTAGGACCAGATGTCGGAAGAAGGCCATGTCCACCGCAACCACCCTGGGCTCTATCTCTTCTCCCCCTACCGTCTGGTCGCCGGTTCCCCAGCATCCGTACAAGGACTAGCAGGTTTAAGGACAGTTTTTATCCACAGGCAGTGACCTACTGAACTGCTAGGAGTGCTGCCACTATCATAACATTGTCATTAACATTACACTGTCATACTTTGCTGGACTTTCTGGACTCATATGCATTACTCATCACAGGCAGTGCACTGTTCTGCAGTGTATTCATGATGCTGCTGCACTACTGCACTACTGGCACTTTAAAATGCTTTTAAATGTTTTTTGCACAATATAACACATATATAGTGCATATGATCCATCAATCACTTTATTGTTCTTTTTATGTTAATTTCTTATTTTATTTTGTATATGTTTCTTATAGTATTATGTTCTAGAACTTCATGCTGCGGGAGGGAATTCCATTGTACTTCTTGCAAATGGCCAATACAATTCTTGAATCTTGAATCTTCGGTGTTGGGCTGAACGTGATCGCGTGTCCTCCTGGGTGTAGTTACCCCAGGTGGACGCCAGGTGGAGGCAGAGGAGCTTGGCTGGAGAGGGGAGTGGTGTGATGGTGGGATCACAACATACTGCATATGGCAAATACAAATCTCGAATCTTGAATCTGTATTTTGTATTGCTTTATTTTCCATTTTTTCCCAACATTGTAAACGGGTTTGCTGCTTTTGGGGCGTCAACACACTGTGATGTGTGTGGACTCTACGTCAGGCCTATCCCAAAACGTTGAGGGGATGTTTAGTTGTTTACCTGCATTGGATGTTGGTCAACACACTACCAGTAAGTCTTATGTCCTGCTAAGTATAGTTCCAATCCTTATTTTACGCCAGCATTTTAAACGAACTACCTTCTCCACTTAATAACAATGAATAATTAACTTGGAAGATGTTGATTGGACAAAACCTTTGCAAACCTTGGTAAACTTCCTTTGCTGGGTTGACTCTCAGTTCTAAGTAATGCATCTGGGGTTAACTCTGGGGTTAACTCTGGGGTTAACTCTGGGGTTAACTCTGGGGTTAACTCTGGGGTTAACTCTGGGGCTCATCCAGCTGTCACCAGACACAGGCCACACACTCGTTTTATTCCTTGCCCAGAATCAAAAGACTATTGGTCTTCCTTCTTTGACACCATGTCCAGAGCTCTTCATATTGTCCTTTGATAGCGATGTTGGGCTATCTGTGACCAGCCTTAACAAACAACCACCCTTAGAAAGCATATGATACTCTCTGAGAGGGTCAACCTTTCACCGTAAATGGAACCCTGTCTAATGTCAACACCCTGACTTTACCAGTCTTTGTAAGAACTACAACAACTTACATTATAATTTAACCACATCCTTATTTATTTTATTACTATTATTATTATTATTATTTGTATTATTTTTTTATTATTTTTGTTATTTATGCCTTTTAATTTGATTGGTTTGCCTTGTTATCATGTAGGTATACTTGTTGTATACTTGCGTGGGGAGGTGACTGGTTTATAGGTGAGTTTCCTACTGTACCTTGTTTATAAATGTAACCATACAGATATGTACATGTAACCCTGTCTCTCATGCTGCCAGCCACAGCGATGATTCTGCGTTATGTTATGGATTGATGTGAACCAGGGCCAACCAGGGCTCTCTCTCTCTCTCTCTCTCTCTCTCTCTCTCTCTCTCTCTCTCTCTCTCTCTCTCTCTCTCTCTCTCTCTCTCTCTCTCTCTCTCTCTCTCGCTCTCTCTCTCTCTCTCTCTCTCTCTCTCTCTCTTTACAACTCTCAAATCCTAGTTACAGTGCCGTTAATTACTACAAACATCAATATGTTACGTACAGCACCTTTTAATGACTACATTCAATGGAAAGGGGTCCCAAAGCATGGCAGGTAGTTCCATAAGCTGCTGGCCTTCAGGCTGAGGAGGTCGAGGAGCGTCGTCCGACTGGTCAACTTGCTTAGCATGAAGAACACCAGTAGCGGTGATGTGAGGAGAAGAATCCGCATCTTGTGTTTCACCAAACCTGCCATTCATTATTCATATCAGATATAATAAAATAAAGGATTTGTAATCGTCTGCGATACATTGCTAAAACATTTTCTAGCGGTGAGGATGAGGATGTTTGATAGTGAAACATGAGGTCAACGTGTACTTACAGTAGCATGAATGCTTCAGTGCGCGCTTCACGTTCCAGAGCTGGGGTTGAGAAGCACACATGTTCACATGTTAGTTATTTCACAGCTTTGCAATGACAAGGGAGGCTATAGTCAATTGGTGCTTTTGTCTTTGTTTAGTGGCGTTATAATCAACCATGAAGAGATAATAAAACACATCTGTATTGGTCAACATGTGTGGTATCAAAATTAAAGTCTTTTAAAACTTTCTGGCAGACTAACTAACAAAACATTGCAACAGAACTGTCAAATAGATGGGTTTGAGAAGCTTTTCGTGGCATATCTGGAAAGTGTTGAACTACCTTAGACCGGGGGCGTCCCACCACTTTCTCAATCTTATTGAATTCCCTTTCATTGTGGTCACATTTCAGCATCCGTTCCTCATAGAACATGCAGTCCACACTCAGCATGAGGTTTGCTGAGGTCATTAGTCTTGCGTTGGTACATACAACCTTTTTTCCGTCATAGGTATGATGTAGCACCACCAGAAGAACTGGCTTTCCATCTGCAACGATAGGCGAGGAACATTGGAATGAGGACAGAAACACAAAGGAGCAGACGGCAAAGGATCCTTTCATCAAACGTGGATGGGCATGGATTATTTGGGGTTTATGGATGAATTATTATAAAATTCTATTCCAGTCCTCACCTGGACATTTCGCCATAGTCTCCTGGATATCAATCCCAGGCCGTGTGCGAATGGGACAGAAGGCCAGGAGGTAGTCGCATTGGTCTGATGACTTCACCTCATTCTGACCAATAGCCTCCAGTCTTACCTTAAAGTCCTGACAGAGGCTGAGACTACAGCCATCCACCGTGTAGAATCGATACAGTTCACTCCCTGGAAGCATAGAGACACGTCTGTCAATCCCTAATTACATCCCCTGAGAAACGGTAAACTAACAAGAAAAAGGCTCAATTATACACAAATAACTAACTTTAGTTATAGCATCATATACATTTGTGTTTAGCCATTTATATGGAATTGGTCTTCAAATAGGAAGACACCATAATAACTGACACGGAGTTCATTCATTTAGCACGTAAAGTGTGCAATGTGACCGCATAGTGTCCCTTACCTTCTGTACCAGTGAATCCACTTAGTCCGAACACTCTAAACGTCCCAAAGAAAGGAAAATAAAGCGGGGTTAATGTTGTGTTAATGTGAGGTGGTTCTGATTCAAGTAGCCTTCAAATCAACAAATGATTCCTTTCAGAACTGACAGCATTTTGCGTAATGTCAAGCAGTTCTTTACAGAGCTAGATGATTATTATTAGATTATACTATATTCTATGAACATGACGACATAGGCCTACAGCCCTATTTGAATGCCACGGACTACTGCGCTAATAATCCGGAACTAATATTAATGCAAAATATAAGATAATGTCTTTGGAGTAGGCCTACTCCAAAGACATTATCTTATATTTTGCACAACTATTATTATTATCGTACCATAATAACATACAGTATGTTAAGTTCTTCCGGCATCGTGTAAGAGGTTCAGTACGCTCCGTTCTGTTGTCAGTTTCGCTTTTGTTTTAGTGTTTACATGATTCATGGAAGAGACTCGTCCCTCTGACGTCACTCCTGCCTCCGATTCGACCGTTTACTGACACATTAAATCCTCTAACCCAGGGGGGGGGGGGGGGGCGCACATACAGAAGACACATACAGAAGGCAATAAGGAGTCAGGGGCAACAAACAGGATTAAAGCAGCAGTGTTGTACCCGGTTCTGCGGTTATCAGTGGTGGTCAGTGAAGGTACTGCAGGAGGTCCATGAGTTCTATAATGTCTCCTAATGTAGTCGTCTAGCAGCTCCTTCTCACAACACAAGTTCACAATGTGGATTCTATCTCAGGATGGAGCTCCCTGACCACAGCCCTGTTTAAAGGGAGGGGTAAATCAACTGTATTACAGGATAAGCGTGTTATGTAGCCTGTGTAAATACAATTATTGGGCTTATTAACACATAGAATGGGCTTCTAACTGCTAGATATTTGGATACAATGTAAGTAATTGGGCTTATTAACACATCACGAATACTGTCATACATGTTTAACCCAATGGGAGCAGTGATGCTGCGCCTTGGACTGAAGAATGCAAATAGGTCACATTCCACTTTTCATCATTTTGACTCATGCTTCCTTCTAGTTAGATAGCTCTAGCAACAAATACACCCAGTAAAAACACATTAAAAACATTACAGTAGAGAATGCACTGGGACTACAACTCCCTTTAGTTGTTTTACTGTTGTTTCTTTCACTGAATAACTCACGCCATATGGAGTTCACAAATTGAACACCATATATCTTACCTTTTTTAACTGCCAAAGTTGGACTTTCAATCAAAACAAGTAGTGCTAAACAATGGCTGAGCTTAAGGACCTACACAGTATACATAGAAAGTATCACTTCAGTTTCTAACGGACTGGAACCAAAGAAACAGAAAGACTTGAGATGAAGATTCAAGATCAATGATTCTAATTTGCCATATGCAACAAGTAGCCTACAATCGAATGCTTACTCCTGGATGGACTTCCTTTACAAGTAAACATATGTAAAGGTAAGGCCATGCAATATTCTCATTTATGTTGAATGAATGTATGAAAAGGGGAACTGCCTTGAATGAATGATGATTGTATGAATTATTGAATCGTACAGTCGCCTAACCAATAGTTTTAGTGCAACCTGCCGATTGACTGGTGAATTTAAGCTGCTCTAGTGGGTTCATGTAGGCCTAAATCAGGGCCATGTTGGACCGCTCTGTGTGCTTTGGACTTGAGTCTCAATCAAAACATCGTAAGTTGATGGTAGAACACAAGGTGGATGGTAGTTTATTAGTGGTAGAACACAAGGTAGATGGTAGTTTATTAGTGATAGAACACAAGGTAGATGGTAGTTTATTAGTGGTAGAACACAAGGTGGATGGTAGTTTATTAGTGGTAGAACACAAGGTAGATGGTAGTTTATTAGTGATAGAACACAAGGTGGATGGTAGTTTATTAGTGGTAGAACACAAGGTGGATGGTAGTTTATTAGTGGTAGAACACAAGGTGGATGGTAGTTTATTAGTGGTAGAACACAAGGTGGATGGTAGTTTATTAGCGGTAGAACACAAGGTGGATGGTAGTTTATTAGCGGTAGAACACAAGGTGGATGGTAGTTTATTAGCGGTAGAACACAAGGTGGATGGTAGTTTATTAGCGGTAGAACACAAGGTGGATGGTAGTTTATTAGTGGTAGAACACAAGGTAGATGGTAGTTTATTAGTGGTAGAACACAAGGTAGATGGTAGTTTATTAGCGGTAGAACACAAGGTGGATGGTAGTTTATTAGCGGTAGAACACAAGGTGGATGGTAGTTTATTAGCGGTAGAACACAAGGTGGATGGTAGTTTATTAGCAAATGATCTATAACCTTATGGATTTCTTTGCAGTTGTGGTCACAGGTGAGCAACTTGTGATTATAGAACAGGCAGTTGAGGAGGAGGAGCTTCTTGTTGAGGCTGAATAGATGTGAGGAATCCATTCTCTGAGGGATGATATTCTTTTCAGGGTCGAAAGTGTGGTGTAGAACTACCAAAATAACAGGCTTATCCCCTAGTAGGATAAGAAGAAGAAGACATTTAGGACGGTGAAATTAAATATACTGCAATGGAGAATATACAACTTCATGACTGATCAGGATTGGGACATTTTCAGATGTTGTATTGTCCTCGCATGGACAATTATATTCAAACGGATGGTTAGTTTGGAGTTTCTCTCTCCTGACGTGCGAATGATGGACGACGGGTTCCTTACAAGTGAAGTGTTCCTCACCTGGACATTTTGCCATCGTCTCCTGGATATCAATCCCAGACCGTGTGCTAATGACACAGAAGGCCAGGATGTAGTCACATTGGGCCGATGATTTGACCTCAATTTGATCTTTGGCCTTCAGTTTGCTTACAATTTCATTGTCAGCATTCAGACATGTTCCATTAACGCTGTAGAACTTCTGGATGCCTGTGAAAATAGTAATCTGCTGTGAAAAGTTCACTCTAACAAAAATACAATTCTAATGATCGATTAAAAAACACAGCTATGCCAGCTTTACATTTTTTTTAATCATTCTTCAAATTTGTTGCTTAATCCTTTATAAGAATAATTATAAGAATATTGAATATTGGTTTTGTTATTTGCGTCTATTAGGAGTTTGTCTGGAGTACATTTGAGGTTTCCACTATTCCATCCATCCATCCATCCATCTTCTCCCGCTTATCCGTAATCGGGTCGCGGAGGTAGCAGCTTCAGCAGGGGACTCCAAACTTCCCTCTCCCTGGCATCGACTAGCTCTGACTAGGGGATCCCGAGGCGTTCCCAGGCCAGTGTGGAGATGTAATCACCCCACCTGTTCCTCGGTCTGCCCCGTGGTCTCTTCCCAGTTGGATGTGCCTGGAAAACCTCCCTCGGGAGGCGACCAGGAAGCATCCTCACTAGATGCCCGAACCACCTCAACTGGCTCCTTTCTACGCGAAGGAGCAGCGGCTCTACTCCGAGTCTCTCACGAGTAACTGAGCTTCTCACCCTATCCCTCAGGGAGATACCAGCCACCCTCCTGAGAAAACTCATTTTGGCCGAAGACTGATCGGTAGATCGAGAGCTTTGCCTTCTGGCTCAGCTCTCTTTTGGTTACAACGGTGCGCCAAAGTGCACCCAATACCGCTCCCGCTGCACCTATTCTCCTGTCAATCTCACGCTCCATCCTCCCCTCACTCGAGAACAAGACCCCGAGATACTTGAACTCCTTCACTTGGGATAAGGACTCCCTCCCTACTTGGAGTAGACAATCCACCGGTTTCCTGCTAAGAACCATGGCCTCAGATTTGGAGGTGCTGATCCTCAGCCGCTTCACATTCCACTGCAAACCGATCCAGTCACCATACTGATGACGCAAACAGGACCACATCTTCTGCAACAGCAGAGATTCAATCCTGAGCCCACCATACTGAAACCCCTCCCCTCCATGACTACCCCTTGAAATTCTGTCCATGAAAATCACTAACAGGATGGGTGACAAAGCGCAGCCCTGGCAGAGGCCAACACCCACTGGGAACAGGCCTGACTTACTACCGAGAATCCGGACACAGTTCTTGCATTGGCAGTACAGAGATTGGATGGCCCTCAACAGTGACCCCCGCACCCCATACTCCCGCAGCACCCCCCACAGTATTTCCCTAGGGACCCGATCATATGCCTTCTCCAAATCCACAAAACACATGTAGACCGGATGGGCATACTCCCAAGCCCCCTCCAGGATCCTTGCAAGAGTGAAAAGATGGTCCGTTGTTCCACGACCAGGACGGAATCCGCATTGTTCCTCTTCAATCTGAGGTTCGACTGTCGGCCGAACCCTTTTTTCCAGCACCTTGGAGTAGACTTACCCAGGGAGGCTGAGTAATGTGATACCCCTGTAATTGGCACACACCCTCTGGTCACCCTTTTTGAACAGGGGTACCGCCACCCCCGTTTGACACTCCTCAGGCACTGTCCCAGACTTCCACGCAATGTTGAAAAGACGTGTCATCCATGATAGCCCCTCAGCACCCAGAGCCTTTAGCATTTCTGGACGGATCTCATCAACCCCTGGGGCTTTGCCACTGCGGAGATGTTTGACTACCGCAGTGACTTCCTCCAGGGAGATTGATGTTTGCCGTCCTTCATCCTCCAGCTCTGTCTCTACCATTGAGGGTGTAGTTGGATTAAGAAGTTCCTCAAAGTGTTCTTTCCACCGCCCGATCACCTCCTCAGTTGAGGTCAGCAATGTCCCCCTCCTGAGGCGCCGGATTATTGCCAGAAACGCTTTGGTGCCGACTGAAAGCCCTTCTCCATGGCTTCTCCGAATTCCTCCCACACCCGCTGCTTTGCCTCCGCTACAGCCGAGGCTGCCGTCCTCTTGGCCTGTCGATACCTCGCAACTGAGTCCGGAGTCTCACAGGCTAACATAGCCCGGAAGGCCTCCTTCTTCAGCCGGACGGCTTCCCTGACCACCTGTGTCCACCACGAAGTCCGAGGGTTGATGCCCCTTGAGGCACCAATGACCTTGAGGCCACAGCTCTCAACCGCAGCTTCGGCAATAGAAGCTTTGAACAATGACCACTCTGGCTCAATGCCCCCAGCCTCCACAGAGATGCCCGAAAAATTCTGCCGGAGGTGGGAGTTGAAGGTCTCCCGGACAGGGGCATCCACCAGACGTTCCCAGTTCACCCGCACTACACGTTTGGGCTTACCAGGTCTGTCCAGAGGCTTCCCCCGCCATCTTACCCAACTCACCACCAGATGGTGATCGGTTGACAGCTCTGCCCCTCTCTTCACCCGAGTGTCCAAAACATGCGGCCTCAGGCCAGCTGACACGATAACAAAGTCGATCATTGACCTTCGACCTAAGGTACTCTGGTACCATGTACACTTCCGCATCCTTATGTTTGAACATGGTGTTTGTTATGGCCAATCCATGACTAGCACAGAAATCCAATAACAAAACCCCACTCCGGTTCAGATCAGGTAGGCCGTTCATCCCCAATACGCCCTTCCAAGTTTCCCCATCGTTACCCACGTGTGCGTTGAAGTCTCCCAGGAGGACTATAGAGTCCCCTTCAGGAGCCCCATGCAGGACTCCATCCAGGGTGTGCAAGAAGGTGGGATATTCCGAACTGTTGTTTGGTGCATAGGCACAAACAACAGTCAGAGTTTTCCCTCCCATGACCCTAAGGCGTAGGGAGGTGACCATCTCGTCCACCGGGGTAAACTCCAACAAAGCGGCACTCAGCCGGGGACTTGTGAGTTTCCCCACACCCGCCCGGCACCTCACACCCTGAGCCACTCCAGAGAAGGAAAGAGTCCAACCCCTATCCAGGAGTTTTGTTCCAGAGCCAGTGCTGTGCGTAGAGGTAAGCCCCACCAGATCTAATTGATAGCGCTCCACCTCCCGCACAAGCTCAGGCTCCTTCCCCCCCAGAGAGGTGACATTCCATGTCCCCAAAGCCAGTCTCTGTTGGCTGGGTTTGGTCCGTCGAGGCCCCCTGCCTTCACTGCCTCCTAACTGGCAGTGCACCCGACCCCAGCTGTTCTTCCCGTAGGTGGTGGATTTCCACTATTCCACTACATATAAAGCATAGATCCAGAGCCCTCTTGTTTTGACTATCAAGAAGTTTGCTCTTACTTTGTGAACGTATCCAGGGAAATGGCACACGTCCTGGCAAGCGTTTAAGCATCCAGTCAACCGCAATGAAAAACAGCCCTGAAATAAAACAAGAATTTGTGTTAGTCACTAATTCTTTAGGTTTCTGAAGATACAATCGATTTATTTTCAGAATACATTTGTTACACTACTTACAAGCGCAAATGCATATCAACAACCATGTACATGGTGACTACAGCGGATACCAACCCATCACCCTCATGGGCTAAAAGGTCCATCTGAAAGATAAAATATGATTAGAATATTAAAGATCTTTAATTATCGTATTGTTTTGACTATGCATAATTATAATATATAATATAATTTATACTGCCAATGTTGTTGTTTATATAAATATCATTATTAGATCATATAATGTGACACTAGCATTGTTTAATTTATTGTTTTAGTATTTTTAGTTTGATCAACACATCAACTGCTCTTATTACACACCCCTGCTCACTACCGGCTGTATATATATGTGTATATATTTATCTACTTGATACAACTGCATACCCCTGCTCACTACCTCTTCATACGTGTATACTTACCTGTATATATATTCCTATTATTCTGCACAAATGTCATACCTACTCAATAGTTATTTTATACATTTTGTTAGTAGTAGTTTTTTAGAAGACTATTTTAACATCTTATTTAACCACTGTACATTATATATTACCATGCACTTTACTCCAACATTTGCACTCAGGTTAGATGCCAAATACTTGTCTCTGTACTGTACTTGTGCTGTGCACTGACAATACATGTGAATCTAATCTAATACATTCCCAAAGTTAGAATGTACCACATAGTCGATTACTTACTCATCCTATGTCACTGTTTGAAAGCTAGATCCAAACTCTCTGTAGTTATCTTATGATCCTTTCGTGATTGTATTTGTATAGCTGTCTGGCAGTATATATAGTGCCATATTTATAAATGATTCATCAATAAAACCGTGAAATAAAAAGAAAGGTCAACATATTGAAACGCTCAAAGACGATAGTCTGTACAAAGCAACTTTGTGCATGAATTGGGCTTCCCTTTTGTCTTTGTTCAAGCGACTGTCCCAGGTCCCAGAGATGTCGAATGGTACCGGTTACTAACGACACAAGTACAGTGGCCCACCATCTCCTCCGAGAGGACCACCGTGGAGCAGGTGGAGGTGGACTGAAAGTCTACAGCAGTGTGAGCAATTAGACCAAATCTTTAAGAATGCTGGTCTACTTACCAGACGGACTTGCGTTTTGGCTCAAAGCGCAGCTCTACCCAGGTCGCATACTTTCACTTTCGCTTTTGTATCCTTAAACAATGTTTAAAATATGGCCCTGTAGTGAAGGGCAAGGGGACACAAAGGCACAGTGACACCAAGAGGCAATGCAGACAATGCAAGCCAAGAGCAACACCCGCTAGGCAGCAGTGTAGCGGTGAAGCTCAGTAGGGCAGGCAAGCCAGCTGTGCAGACAGACACAGCCGTGAGGGCAGGCAAGCCGTCCAGGCAACACTCAGTCAGGCAGGCAAGACACTCGTAGTAGAGCAGTCGTGGATGCAACACAGACGTAGAGGCAAAACAGCAGTCCTTCTTTATCACGCTACCAGCGCAGAGCCGATCAGGCCAAGTTCAGACCAACACACAGCAGGAGAGCTTCATTTACAGCGGCAGCAGACATGAGCTGCAGGATCCCTGCAAGGGTCGGTGCCAGCGGAGAAAGCACGTCAGCGGAACCCGGAAGTGGCCTTCGTGGCAAAGAGCAAGAGGGAGCAAGAGCGACACTGACCCCTCTTTATAAAGGTTGCCCCGTGTGGTGATAGGGCTGAACAGTCTATCCTGCTACATATATATACCTGCTTGTTTAAATCACTCACGAAAACTATATCAATCACTCAACAAAAATATATATATATCGGCACACACTGACAAAAAACACTGACATATATTTGCGTGTGTTTTTGCGTGTGTGTGCGTCTGTGTGTGTCTGTGTGTGTGTGTGCGTCTGTGTGTTTCCTAGTAGTACACTGTGACGCACACAAATGACGTCTTCCGTGGGGCGCATTTAAAAAAGCGCCCCACGGGAAGACGTTTTGAGGACGCTGATTGGCTACATTTTATGTCACTTGTTTATATCTTGAATCAGCAATTGGCTAAACTGCTACAGAGACCCGCCTCCGTGGGGCGATTTGAAAAGCGCCCCAGCAGCATCGTCATACAAATGCGCCCTTAAGGCTGCAGTGTACTAGGCATATGTGGACTAGGAAAAGCATATTATGTTGCGCAAATTATTTTAAAATCATATTTTACACATATTTCTGGGTGCATTCCACACACATATTGACAATTTATATATATATATATATTTTTTTTGTGCGTGTGGTTTGGGGGGGGGGGGGGCGCCCCAGCGCCCCCTATGGGCCAGCCGCCACTGTCCTACACGTAATGGTTATTATATGTTATTATAATAAGCGGTAGCCTACTCGTCATATCATTGTCAAGTCAATCAATATATATATATTATGGTGTGTAGGAGTACACCATGACCGCGGACGGACTAGGACCACACATGTTTCTAATTCAGAATCCGAGCTTCACAAGCACAGGCCTACCACGACAAGACAAACCACCACATGGGTGGAACCCACAAGTCCATGAAACATGATACCTGTCATAATGTTTAGAGTATTTCAACTGCTTTAATCACTGGAATGCAGAGCAATGTGTTTCATTTATCATATGATTTATTTATATGACACAATTATTACAATAATGATAATACAACAATTTGACAAATATTTGAATATTTGAGTGTACATAATCATACTTTAACTGATATGACTTTGTGTTATTGGCATGTAGACACTAGAACTGTCTTGGCCTCAGCGTTGCCCTCAGCTTTGCCCTCAGCGTTGCCATCAGCTTTGCCCTCAGCGTTGCCCTCAGCGTTGCCCTCAGCTTTGCCCTCAGCGTTGCCCTCAGCGTTGCCCTCAGCGTTGCCCTCAGCTTTGCCCTCAGCGTTGCCCTCAGCGTTGCCCTCAGCTTTGCCCTCAGCTTTGCCCTCAGCGTTGCCCTCAGCGTTGCCCTCAGCTTTGCCCTCAGCGTTGCCCTCAGCTTTGCCCTCAGCGTTGCCCTCAGCGTTGCCCTCAGCTTTGCCCTCAGCGTTGCCCTCAGCGTTGCCCTCAGCTTTGCCCTCAGCGTTGCCCTCAGCTTTGCCCTCAGCTTTGCCCTCAGCGTTGCCCTCAGCTTTGCCCTCAGCGTTGCCCTCAGCTTTGCCCTCAGCGTTGCCCTCAGCGTTGCCCTCAGCTTTGCCCTCAGCTTTGCCCTCAGCGTTGCCCTCAGCTTTGCCCTCAGCGTTGCCCTCAGCTTTGCCCTCAGCGTTGCCCTCAGCGTTGCCCTCAGCTTTGCCCTCAGCTTTGCCCTCAGCGTTGCCCTCAGCGTTGCCCTCAGCTTTGCCCTCAGCGTTGCCCTCAGCTTTGCCCTCAGCTTTGCCCTCAGCGTTGCCCTCAGCTTTGCCCTCAGCTTTGCCCTCAGCGTTGCCCTCAGCTTTGCCCTCAGCTTTGCCCTCAGCGTTGCCCTCAGCTTTGCCCTCAGCTTTGCCCTCAGCGTTGCCCTCAGCTTTGCCCTCAGCGTTGCCCTCAGCTTTGCCCTCAGCGTTGCCCTCAGCTTTGCCCTCAGCTTTGCCCTCAGCTTTGCCCTCAGCGTTGCCCTCAGCTTTGCCCTCAGCTTTGCCCTCAGCGTTGCCCTCAGCTTTGCCCTCAGCTTTGCCCTCAGCGTTGCCCTCAGCGTTGCCCTCAGCGTTGCCCTCAGCGTTGCCCTCAGCTTTGCCCTCAGCTTTGCCCTCAGCTTTGCCCTCAGCGTTGCCCTCAGCGTTGCCCTCAGCTTTGCCCTCAGCGTTGCCCTCAGCTTTGCCCTCAGCTTTGCCCTCAGCGTTGCCCTCAGCTTTGCCCTCAGCTTTGCCCTCAGCGTTGCCCTCAGCTTTGCCCTCAGCTTTGCCCTCAGCGTTGCCCTCAGCGTTGCCCTCAGCGTTGCCCTCAGCTTTGCCCTCAGCTTTGCCCTCAGCGTTGCCCTCAGCTTTGCCCTCAGCGTTGCCCTCAGCTTTGCCCTCAGCGTTGCCCTCAGCTTTGCCCTCAGCTTTGCCCTCAGCTTTGCCCTCAGCGTTGCCCTCAGCTTTGCCCTCAGCTTTGCCCTCAGCGTTGCCCTCAGCTTTGCCCTCAGCTTTGCCCTCAGCGTTGCCCTCAGCGTTGCCCTCAGCTTTGCCCTCAGCGTTGCCCTCAGCTTTGCCCTCAGCTTTGCCCTCAGCTTTGCCCACAGCTTTGCCCTCAGCTTTGCCCCAAGCTTTGCCCTCAGCTTTGTCCTCAGCTTTGCCCCGAGCTTTGTGCCAAGCTTTCACCACACGCTGCCATGGATTCATCCGCCCTGTGGAGAAGTTATATTAGGTTTGCAAAATGAGGTACAGTTAACCGTGATGTACACACACCATTCAGCATTCATATCTAAATTCTAGTCTCGGGGGCGACATTGGGCCCCGCCCACTTCCCAGAATATAGGGGGGCTTAAGCCCCGCCCCCTTCCCAGAGTCTCAGGGATGACATTAGGCCCCGCCCCCTTCCCAGAGAGTCTCAGGGACAACATTAGGCCCCGCCCCCTTCCCAGAGAGTCTCAGGGGTGACGTCATGAGATCCTCATTTGTTCTCCGCACACGGAGGGCGTTTCGACCAAAAGCAAGTGATGTAAAAAAAAAAAAAAGGCCATTCCATAAGCAATGTGGTGGATTTACGGTCGCATTTGTGGTACGCTTCGACGCTTAGAGATATTTTAGACCGAGATTTACTTTCCGTGCGGCGGGTTTGTGTCTCCCTCCTCTCCCGACTAGGCCCGTGGTTCTCCTCTCCGAGCTCGGAGATGCTAACGTCGTAGGAGGACTAGCTCGGAGAGACATGGAGGCTAACCTTGCAGCAGAGGGGAGTGTTCGTACAGCTACATCGAGCCTAGCGTCTATATCAGGGGTGCCCAAACCAGTCGATCGTGAGCGACTGGTTGGGCACCAGCGGGGGATATTATTCAACAGATCAGAGTGTAGGACACTTAAAGACACCCATGATTATTCATCCATGATGATACGTCATTCGTACAACCGTGTCGTGCGTACAGTTGTAAGCAATCAATACATAATACAAAAGTCAAATACTTACGCTTCTTAACAGTACGTCCTGGTGTAACGCTTCTAAAAAAACAAAAGAGTGTGTTAAGAGTGAACTATGTGGCAGCAATGTGGTATAATTTCATGGACACACGTCATAAAGCCTTATTTGTTATGTATCCATATATCGAAATGTCGAGATATATATATATATATATATATATGAGAACGATTAAATTCAAACTAAACTAGCATACTTCCTTTGCCTTCACGACGCTGAATTAGACATTGTATTGTTTCAGTTTCGTTCTAGGGTTCAGCTCAACGTTAGGGTGAAAGCCACTCAAAGAGCCATTTAGGACAGTCAGACGGCCACTAATAGTTACCAAGAATTCAGCCACTTACCGCAAGGATTGATAATGTGTCTGACTCTTTGACATGATCTATCAGTCGCCAACCAGCTCTGTCAAACCTTCACTTGTGTGTGTGTGTGTGTGTGCCCACGTGCGCATGCGCACTGATGTGTGTGCCAGTGTGTGTGTATGTGCGTGCGTCCTGATTACAGTATTATGTAGTATTTCTACATTAGCAACGATAGATTGTGCTACTTTTAATAAGAAATAGCCTACACTAAATCTGCTCACGACTACGTACTGAGGTCAACGAACCCCGCCCCTTTGCCAGTCTAGGGGGGGTTAAGCCCCGCCCTCTTCCCAGAGTCTCGGGGGCGACATTAGGCCCCGCCCTCTTCTCAGAGTCTAGGGGGGGTTAAGCCCCGCCCTCTTCCCAGGGTTTGTGTCTCCCTCCTCTCCCGACTAGGCCCGTGGTTCTCCTCTCCGAGCTCAGAGATGCTAACGTCGTAGGAGGAGGAGGAGGAGGAGGAGGAGGAGGAGGAGGACTAGCTCGGAGAGACATGGAGGCTAACCTTGCAGCAGAGGGGAGTGTTTGTACAGCTACATCGAGCCTAGCGTCTATATCAGGGGTGCCCAACCAGTCGATCGTGATCGACTGGTTGGGCACCAGCGGGGGATATTATTCAACAGATCAGAGTGTAGGACACTTAAAGACACCCATGATTATTCATCCATGATGATACGTCATTCGTACAACCGTGTCGTGCATACAGTTGTAAGCAATCAATACATAATACAAAAGTCAAATACTTACACATCCGACGAGGCATCCAGATCCTGTAAAATCCTGGGAAATCTGATATAATACAATAATTCAATGTGTTATGTTTATCCACATATTAGCAGTCTATAATATACTAATTATAATAAAGTAAATAGGTGGTTGGTGGCTTGTTTAAGCTGGGTCTAAGTCTGGGGCTTGGCAAGGCTGCACACCTGTGGGTCCTTGGTAATCAAGGCAGGGTAAACCAGCCACCCCCACACACACACACACACACACACACACACACACACACACACACACACTCACACACACACACACACACACACACACACACACACACACACACACACACACACACACACACACACACACACACACACACACACACACACACACACACACACACACGTCAGCCTGTATGTACCACCTGGTCTGCCTGCTAAATGCCTCTCAACCTGACCAGTTTGTCTAGTGTCTTGTGGTTGGAGGAGCTGGTTGATGATGAACATCATGTTATACCTTTGAGGATGCTCGTCCAAACACATCCAGGACCTTTTGGAGTTCTTGTTCGTTGTGAGGGCAATCGAGCAGACGACCTTCGTAGAACAGAAGGTCCACGGTGAGGAGGATGGAGTCCCAGAAGGTGACTCCAGGGCCAGGAAAGACAGATTTTTCTGGATCAAAGGTGTGATGCAGCAGCACCAGGATAACTGGCTTACCGGCTGTCAGGATATACATTAAAACAGATGTCAGGTCAGTACAATGTTGAAAGATTTAAACATAATGGTGATTGATTTGTAAGATTACAATCGACGGGCTTGTTCCACACCTGGACATTTGTCTTTAGTCTCCTGGATGTCAATGCCAGCCCTAGTGCTGATCACACAAAAGGCCAGGATGTAGTCACATTGGTCTGAGGATGTCACTTCAATCTGGCCTTTGCTCTTGACTTTGGCTGTAACTGCATCGGTCACACCAGTGCTCCCATTTACAGTGAAAAACGTCTTCATGTGCGCACCTGTAGACAAAACCACCAAACTAATACATTAACAGGATAGGATGCTTAATACATTATAATACACAAGGTCTATTAAGAATCTTACCAGTACGTCCTGGTGTAACGCTTCTAAAAAAACAAAAGAGAAACTATGAGGCAGCAATGTGGTATAATTTCATGGACACACGTCATAAAGCCTTATTTGTTATGTATCCATATATCGATATATATCGATATGTCGATATATATATAATATATATACATGTATGAGAACGATTTAATTAAACTAAACTAGCATACTTCCTTTGCCTTCACGACGCTGAATTAGACTTTCGTTCTAGGGTTCAGCTCAACGTTAGGGTGAAAGCCACTCAAAGAGCCATTTAGGACAGTCAGACGGCCACTAATAGTTACCAAGAATTCAGCCACTTACCCAAAGGATTCATCATGTGTCTGACTTTTGACATGATCTATCAGTCGTCAACCAGCTCTGTCAAACCTTCACTTGTGTGTGTGTGTGTGTGTGTGTGTGAGAGAGTGTGTGTGTGTGTGTGTGTGAGAGAGTGTGTGTGTGTGTGTGAGAGAGTGTGTGTGTGGGCAGGGGCGCCGTAAGGGCGTGAAAAGTTAGGACGATTCTAAGGGCCCGTGACTGACAGGGGGACCCAAAATCTTTAGAACATTAAGAAAAATAAATCTAAGTAACCTTTCATCAATCATCAATAATTAACATTAATATGAACTTATATTGATGAAGTACTCACTAAACGTACGATTAATTTAACTTCTTTCTTCCAAAAGTGAATTATCCAAAGCCTCTGTACACCCCCTCTATTTACATGTAATGGTTTGGTCCTGTCTCCAAACGCGCTGCCGCCCCGGCACTTTCTAGCAGAGAAAAGTGAGGAAAAGGACAGACAAAGTGAGGAAAAGGACAGACAAAGTGAGGAAAAGGACAGACAAAGTGAGGAAAAGGACAGACAAAGTGAGGAAGCTATAAATGACAATTTATGCTAAATAGATTCTGAGGAAGAACATCTTCTGTCAAATGACCGCTTTGTGGCCAGCAAATAGGACTAATATGGACAGGGAGTCTATAGTTAGGACATTGGCCACAAGAGATGAAGACCAACAAATGCTACAGGATTCTGAGGGAAAGCCATTCCCACAATACTTGCAGTATAATAAGGCAGCAAATGGAAGAGAAAAGGTGAAGAGAGACAGCTAAAGCACTAATGCACTATATTGCATCCCATGTGTGCTTTTCTCCCATGAACAAAAAAGACCTTCCCTTAGTGTACTGAACAGTCAACATGGATATCAAATGTCTGATGTGAAGTGGCGTCGTATGTGTTGTGCCCCCCCCCCCACGCTCTAATCGATCCCAGGTGTTGCCCATCATAATCAGGCCTACTGAGGGATCTACCCTTCTTTAGGCTGCCGAGGACCGACTTCGGGCGCTTGGTTATTGTTATGTTACGTGCATTCCTTGTTTGTGTTCCTACCTATTTTCTTTCTGTTTAAGGGGTTCTAGTGACACCTATAGGCCATTAGGTAAATGTTTCCTATTTTTCTCAATTACATCGAGATTCTCATTAGTTGTTAGAATTCACGTGGGTTGTTAGTCACGTGATCAGAGCAGCGCCATTTTCCGGTTGTTGTTCAAGGGCTTTCAATCTTGTTCCATCTGCCGGTGTGATCTTAAAATAAGCTTTGTTTGTGAGTATATATTCGTTCATCTATGTATTTAGAGATTTGATGTGCTCATATTTGTTATATTTCGTAATATTTGTGTACTTTATTGATAGTTGCCCTTTGTATTGTTTACAGTTTCACACTTCAGTTACTTGACCATCTTCAATAAATGGACGTAGAAGTGCACGTCCGTAACGTACGTTGGGCTCATCATTGAAGTCATTGGATCAAGTTGAAGGTGTTTAGCTATCTGGCGATGTGCGCCCTGCTATGTGCTCAGGTGCCAGAATAGTGAAAAAACAGCATCACGGCGGGTCCTACACAGCAGACACTCGTGAACAAGAAATAAATCCATTAGTTGGATATCCCACAGATATTCTCTCACAGCGGGAGAGCAGGCAGCCTCTCCATCAGAACATACAGCTCTTCCAACAGATGCTACGTTTGCTACCAGGTCAGTAGCCAGTGTTAGCGTCTCCGGCTCAAGCTCAAATGAGTCTTCCGCTAGCATAGCTGCAGCGAAAGCACGGGCTAAAGTGATGGCTGCACGCGCCCGCACAGCTTTTGTTAAGAAAGAAAATGAAATATTATTAAAAAAAGCTTGGATGGATGCTGCTCTCACTACACTAAAGCTAGATGAAGAAATTGCAGCAGCAGAGGCAGAAGCTGAAGCTCTTGAGTCTACAGCAGCAGAATCACAGAGAGGCTCCAGACATACAACTTTAAACATCGCAGCTCTTCCAACTCAATCTCCACAAGAAATAACCAGCGAGTACATTGGGAGTCATTCTGGAGCGGCCTCCGAGTTTAGATCCACTGCCTCGGCACATCATCAGCCTCAGCAACACAATGCTGCTGCCGTCAACAGTGCTGCTCGCTACATCTCCAAAGCTAGACCACATAGCTCATTCAGCCAGCTAGTGAAGCCAGATCCTGACGCAGACCCTCGCAGCTTCTACCAGGGGTTACGTCAACCACACTACTCCCCTCGCCGTGAGCAAGCCCCTCAAACCCTCTCTGTTATTCGAACAGGTTTAGGTGACAGCTGGTCTCACCGAAATTGACGATCAACCTGAAGGATACTGGGCATGGAGGTCAAGCTTCCTAAACTCCATAGAGGGAACCGGACTTACCTGCAGCGAAGAACTCTATCTGCTAACTAAGTGGTTAGGCCCACAGTCTTCAGCACATGTCAAGAGGATTCGAGCCATCCATGTCAACGACCCAGCTCTAGGCCTACAAATGGCATGGTCTCGTCTTCATGAGTGTTATGTGTAACCCCTGGTTACTAGAGCTCCAATGACTCCAAAACTTATCTCTAACATTGAAATGAGATTTGACCAATCAGAGCGTTAGGCCCGCCTCCTACGTTTACCGTGAACTCCGGTCAATACCAGATTTTCCTTGGTCGAGTCAGGAATGACATGAGGTGTGGATGTTTAAGACATCGTCCCGTTGGTATATGATAACTATCCTCAGATTACTGATAGAAGAGAGAATACTGGTATGATATCCTGAATTGAATTAGAAAGAAGAACCTTTGTGGATATTGTGAGAAGTGTGCGAAGGGATTCAGCACACACTCGTCGAGACGGTTGCTAGTTAGCATCAGAGAAATCCTTGGTGAGTCTCAAACAAGAGAAATGTGACTATTAGAAAGTTGTGGTAACATGATAATTGAGTGTAATGTGCGGTATAACGATAGTTGGAATGTCGCAACATTGTTCCTCAAAAGCACGAGGGGCCGCTATACAGCCATGTGATGCATGACATAATGAAAAGAGTTGAACCCAGGTACAGGTTGTAAATGCACTTTATTGAATGAGACGTTGATATGCACGTATGGTTTTGTATTGCAAGGCTGGGTTTTGTGTTGGACTGATTTGGATCCTGGATTCGTCTGTTCGTCTGCTGGTTCCTTTGGACTGCATCGGCGGCGGACAGGCTGGCGAGCCTCCCACGAGAACGACCTGTGAAGTGAACAAGGACAGAGTTAAACCGCGCCTTCTACAGAGCGGTAGGATAAGCGCACTCAACGACACGTTTCCCAGGATGGATTCGTATCACTGAACTGATTTAAAGGGCCACGGACACCAAGTTCCCTGAACACATGGACAGAGTTTGACCACCATTCATGGAATGAGTGAAGTCGTTGTGTGTAAATGGATAGAGATAACTAAGTTGTAATAGGATTCAGGTTCTTTGTTAAGTACACTGCTCAGGGAAACCATTTTGTTTGTTTTATTGCTTTTGTGTTAACAGAGCTTTTGATTTGAGATGGTTTGGATATAAGGGTCTTCTTTCAAATATTAAGAGTCCTGGTTCCTAGAATTAGCTAATCCAGTTAGTTTAAGTTATAATATTGAAATAGCATATAGATAATAATTAAAATAGTATATAGATAATAATTAAAACAGTAAATAGATAATAATTAAAATAGTATATAGATAATAATTAAAACAGTGAGTAGATATAATTAAAATAGTAACTAAAGTAGTGGAACCAGGGAAGGTTTGGGCATCAGACCCAGGGTGTTTTGTACATATTCATTCATTTTGTTTAATTCATTGTACAGTGTATTATCCTGACTTGTGGAAAGAAAATAAACCAAAGAAGGTAAGGAAGAACTGGAAAGAGAAACACATTTCCTTACCTTCAAAACATAGATCTGTTGTCAGTGCTTCATTCTTGTGCAGACCATCTCTCTTCCGAGGCGAACTTGGTTTCTTCTGATCTGGCCCAAACCCATATATAGATACCTTGTCTAGTTACTAAGCTAGTGTTACATAAAGTTGGCGAGCCAGCCAGGAGAGAGACTGTGTTTGTACAAGAGTGATCACACCACAGGAAAAGACAATCGATGATAGTAATCTAAAAGCCTTAAAATGGATATAGTGAAGGCTGAACATGTAGATATCCCTAACTCTGTCATTGTTGATGGCACTCCGCTGATTAACCCCAAAGAGCTTGAGGAAACATTAGTATCCCATGGCCCTATAAATCGCCTTTTGCTGATCGATGACCATAACTCAGAATTTCACCATCACGTCATAGTTGAGTTTAAGAGCGATGGCATCGCTATGCAGACATTAAGACCCTTACTGCCCCTAGGCTACAAGAGTCTCCGTGACGCCAATGTCACCTTTAATGTGCGTGCTTTAGATAGTGTCTACACACATGATGCTAGTAGTAGCGCCACCAATGGATACCTTGACACATTGCAAGATATAGCAAGAACAAGTGGGAGGTCTTTCCAAGAAGTACTTCAGGAGGAGTTGACAAAGATGGTCCCAGCGGGAGGGATTAATCCCCCAGCCCAAGAGCTGCCAAACTTAGAGACGGAGCCCCAGAACCTAGGGAGTGAAGCTGCTGAAGCAACCACCACCGTGGGTTCCCCGCACGCTTCCCCTGAGTGGAACCCCGAGTATGACACACCTAAAAGCCCAGCCAAGGGACTCGAGCGA
This sequence comes from Muraenolepis orangiensis, assembly GCA_027704905.1. Classification (NCBI taxonomy): domain Eukaryota; kingdom Metazoa; phylum Chordata; class Actinopteri; order Gadiformes; family Muraenolepididae; genus Muraenolepis; species Muraenolepis orangiensis. The sequence goes on from CM051019.1 coordinate 21,408,019, forward strand.
ACTGCAACACACCAAACCCTAGCAGGAGCAGGGAGTGGTCATGTTTCCGCGATGATCCAACCAGTTCTCTCCATGACGACGGTTAACCCTCCTAGTGTGCAAAAGATAATAGTTGAACACATCGTGAAGACTGAGGCTGCCAGGTCTCACCAAGAGATCTCTGTTCGTCTTCGAGTCTTCTCTGGGAGAAGTCCTCGTCCTAATAATGAACCCGATTATGACACCTGGCGTGCGAGTGTTGAACTCCTGATGACGGACCCATCCATCTCTGACCTGCATAGAACACAGAAAATCGCCGACAGTCTACTGCCCCCTGCCACCGATGTCATCAAACAGGTTGGTCCCAGAGCCTCACCTTCAGAATATCTTGAGCTCCTGGACTCGGTCTATGGGTCAGTGGAAGATGGAGACGACTTGGTTGCCAAGTTAATGGGCACCTTTCAAAACACTGGTGAAAGACCCTCAAGTTACCTGAATAGACTACAAATCACCCTGAGCACAGCTATCAGACGAGGTGGTATTGTGGAGGAGGAAAGAGGTCGATGTCTCTTGAAGCAATTCTGCAGAGGCTGTTGGAATCGTGAGCTGATCAGAGACCTTCAATTGGAACAGAAGAAAGCACAGCCGCCTTCGTTCGCCGAGCTGGTGTTTCTTATCAGAACAGAAGAGGATAGACACGCGGCGAAGGAAGATCGCATGAGAAGACATCTTGGCCTAGACAGGCAAGTTTCCACTGCTCCCAAGACTAGAACGGTCGTGCACAGTCAAGCTGCTCACACCTGGGAAGACTCAGAGGCCACCACCACTGAAACTGATACCCTGAGAGAACAGGTTTCTGAGCTTCAAGCTCAAGTCGTTGCCATGCAGGCACCAGCTAAACCAACGACCAAGAAGAAACCGCCAGAATCAGCTGAGGTTACTGCACTAAAGAGACAAGTCGTCGAGCTCCAAGCTCAGATGACTGCATTTCGAGTGCAAGACGATCAGATAAGGAGGAATCCACGATCAAAAGGTGTGGCGATCAAAACCGACCATGAGGCAACCGAGCAGTCATATCGTGGGGCCCCTGCTTCTTCCAGGCCCCGTCCTTGGTACTGTTTCCATTGCGGAGAAGATGGGCACATTGCCCCAAACTGTGAAGATGAACCGAACCCTGCTCTGGTTGAAGAAAAGAGGCACCAGTGTAAAGAGAGGCAGATTAAATGGGACCAGTTAAACTGCTGACGGTTTCTGTTGGAGGGCAAACAGGGACCAAGAGAAAAGAGATGCGCCCTAAAAGAACTGAACCAGTGATCAGCAAAAGTGCTCAAAGTAAATTATCTTCCATCAAGCTACCTAGAGGATTGGTAGGCATGAAGTGCACAGCTCTGATCAAAATAGGAGGAAAAGAAATCAACTGTCTCTTAGACACCGGATCCCAGGTCACCACCATTCCCCTGTCACTCTATAAGAGTCACTTGTCAACTCGCCCAATGAAATCATTGAACGACTTGTTGGAAGTGGAGGGAGCAAATGGACAGGCAGTGCCATACCTTGGGTATGTAGAGCTGAATTTAACATTCCCAAAAGAGTTTCTGGGAATTGAAACTGAAGTGCCCACATTAGCCTTAGTGGTCCCAGATATGACTAACACGCCCCAAATCCTTATTGGTACCAACTCTCTAGATACCCTTTACTCTAGCTATACACAGGAAAATGCGGGCAGTCCTCAGGCATCATTCTATGGATACCGTGCCGTCCTCAAGACCCTTAAGATACGACAGGAACAGGCATGCAATGGCAACCTGGGAAGAGTGAAGGTGAAGGGAAACACACCCGAAGTTGTACCAGCTGGCAGCACGGTGGTCCTGGAGGGACTAATCCATGTGACTGGAAGCCACACAGAAAAATGGGTCATTATAGAGCCACCATCCGAGTCGTCCCTGCCCAGTGGGTTGCTGGTAGCTAGCAGCTTGCACACCTTGCCAGATAAGCGCCCCTGCCACTTGCCTGTCCTGATCAGGAATGAAACACAGAGTGACATAGTGATTCCCCCAAGGACCGTGCTAGCTGAGATACACTCTATCCAAAGAGTGGTGGGGAAGGAGCCCTCTGCTAATCTGAGGAAATCTACTGACCAAGTGACAGAGCTAGTCAGGCCCAAGATGGAATTTGACTTTGATAACTCCCCTGTGCCATTAAAGTGGAAAGACAGAATAACAGAGCTGTTGAACTCTATGCCAGAGGTGTTCGCCCAAAATGATCTTGACTACGGCCACACTGATGACGTGAAGCATCATATCAAACTCTGTGATGAGACCCCCTTCAAACATAGAGCCAGGCCTATCCATCCTCAGGATGTGGACGCAGTGCGGAAGCACCTTCAGGAGCTGCTGGCAGCAGGCATCATTCGTGAGTCAGAGTCTCCTTTCGCATCCCCTATCGTTGTGGTCCGGAAGAAGAACAACTCAGTGCGCCTGTGCATTGACTTCAGGAAACTTAATTCTCAGACCATAAAGGATGCCTACGCTCTGCCCAACCTGGAAGGAGTTTTCTCTGTGCTGACTGGGTCAAAGTGGTTCTCTGTTCTTGATCTGAAGTCAGGCTATTACCAGATCGAGATGGAAGAGGCTGATAAGCAGAAAACCGCCTTTGTGTGCCCCCTCGGGTTCTGGGAGTTCAACAGAATGCCACAAGGGATCACGAACGCACCTAGTTCGTTCCAAAGGCTAATGGAGAAGTGTATAGGGGACCTCAACAGGAAAGAAGCACTGGTGTTCATCGACGACATCATTGTCTTCTCTGAAACCCTGGAGGAACACGAATCTCGACTAACACACGTCCTTCGACAATTAAAGGAGTACGGGCTGAAGCTGTCTCCGGAGAAATGCAAGTTTTTCCAAACATCTGTAAAATACTTGGGTCACATAGTCTCCCAACATGGAGTTGAGACAGATCCCGGAAAGATAGAGGCCCTAGAGACCTGGCCGAGGCCCACAAATCTTCAACAGCTGAGGTCCTTCCTTGGGTTTTCCGGGTACTACCGAAGGTTCGTTCAGGACTACGCTAAGATCACAAAGCCCTTGAACGACCTTACCGCAGGGTATCCTCCACTTCGGAAGAGCAGCAAGAAGAAGAAAGAGCCGGATAAACAGTACTTCAATCCTGGTGGATCTTTCGGCGATAGATGGACACCACCCTGCCAGCAGGCATTTGAGACCTTGATCGAGAAGCTCACCTCTGCTCCAGTGCTGGGATTCGCTGACCCAAAACGTCCGTACATATTACATACAGACGCCAGTACCACTGGACTGGGCGCAGCGTTATACCAGGAGCAGGACGGGAAGAAAAGAGCCATAGCTTTTGCGAGCAGAGGGCTGACTAAGAGCGAAGCCAAGTACCCTGCTCACAAGCTTGAATTCCTAGCTCTCAAATGGGCTGTCACTGCAAAGTTTAGTGATTATCTCTACGGGACAGACTTCACGGCTGTAACTGATAGCAATCCGCTAACTTACATCCTGACATCAGCCAAGCTGGACGCCATGAGTTATAGGTGGTTGTCAAGCCTGTCGACATATTCCTTCAAACTTCAGTACAGAGCAGGAAGGCAGAACCAAGATGCAGATGGGCTCTCCCGACGGCCCCATGGTGATCTCATGGATGACCCAGTGTCACAGAAAGAGAGAGATAGGATCAAGCAGTTCACACTACACCATCTGATGGATATGGAGCACACCGATGTCCTTCCCGAAGTAGTGACCGCCATCTGTGAGAAACATCAGGTCTATCAACCGAATGCAAGTCTTGGGCCTCCGTACTCGCCTGTGGCTTTAGTGGAGTCCCTAGCCCTGCACACCGATGCTCTACCCAGCGGGTTCCAACGGGAAAATGAGCATGGTCTTCCGGTAATTCCACATCTGTCGGAAGAGGACTTGATGGAACGGCAGAGAGCAGACCCAGATCTTAGGGCGGTCATAGAACAGCTGCAAACTGGAGAAAAGCCTCCTCCTACCCAAAGGAGAGAACTCCCTGACATAGGCTTGTGGTTGAGAGAGTGGAATCGGTTGGAGATAAGAAATGGGGTGTTATACAGAAGGAGACAAGATCAAGGGGACCTAGTGTACCAGCTGGCGCTCCCCGCAGACTTAAGGGCTACTGTACTAAGAAGCCTACACGATGACCTAGGTCACCTAGGTGCAGAACGAACTCTTGACCTTGCAAGGTCCAGGTTTTATTGGCCAAGGATGTCTGTGGATGTGGAAGAGAAAATCAAGAGATGTGAACGTTGTGTTCGCCGGAAAACTCAGCAGGAGAGAGCAGCCCCTCTGGTGAACATCACAACCAGCAGGCCATTGGAGCTGGTCTGCATGGACTTTCTCTCCATAGAGCCTGATCGGACTAACACAAGAGACGTACTGGTGATCACGGACCACTTCACAAAGTACGCAGTTGCTGTCCCTACCCCAAATCAGAAAGCACAGACAGTGGCAAAGTGTTTATGGGACAACTTCCTCGTGCATTATGGGTTCCCTGAAAGGCTCCATAGTGACCAAGGGCCAGACTTCGAGTCGCACACCATCAAAGAGCTGTGCCGCATCGCTGGTATCCAGAAAACTAGAACCACACCATATCACCCAAGAGGGAACCCAGTGGAACGTTTCAACAGGACACTCCTCCAGATGTTGGGAACCCTGGAAAACAAGAACAAGACTCACTGGAAGGATTTCGTCAAGCCGCTAGTGCACGCGTACAACTGTACGAGAAACGATGTGACTGGATTTTCTCCATATGAGTTGATGTTTGGACGACAACCCCGACTGCCAATCGATCTGGCTTTCGGCCTACCTGTCAACAAGCCTCAAAAGTCACACTCTCAGTATGTGCACGATCTGAGAAGTCGATTGGAAGAGAGTTATAAAATTGCCACCCGGAATGCGGCAAAGACGGCTGACCGCAACAAGCGCAGATTCGACAAGAGGGTCGTGGACTCAACCCTGGAAGCAGGTGATCGTGTTCTTGTGCGGAATGTCCGGATAAGAGGGAAGCACAAGTTGGCCGACAAGTGGGAGTCTGGCGTGCATGTGGTGGTCCGACGTGCTAGCGATCTTCCTGTGTACACTGTCCGGCCAGACTCCAAAGATGGCCCCCTTCGGACCCTGCACCGGGACTTGTTACTACCCTGTGGGTTCCTACCTGTGGTTGAACCGGAAGGTCCAGCTCCAAAAAGGGGCATCCGTAGGCCTCAAACGCGACAAAACCCAGGCATCGAGGATGATGAAGAACCTGAAGACATGAGAGATCCATCTGATTCCGAGGAGGGATGTGTTTACTACTACCCGTATGGAGGAACAGTTGAGGTTGACACTAGAACCTTGTCAGACATGGAACCAGTACAGAGGGAGAGGAACCAACCAATGCAGGAAGCACGGCCAGCTATGGTTGTTCCGGGGAAGCTGCACCCCCTTCCACGTGATCCTGGGAAAGAGAGTTTACCTGAACTTGAGGTTGAAGGAGAAACCCCACCTGAGACTGAAACTGCAAGAGAGAAACCAGCTGATCCAGAGCCTGAGGGAGGCACTTCCTCATCGGGGCTAGCGGCAAAGCGGAGATGCTCATTTGAGAGGCTTTGTGAAGTTCCAGAGGATGCTCCCAGTGAAATGGCGGAAGGCCTTCCAGTGCCCTCCGACATGTCTAACAGTGATGAAGGTCCCCAAGAGCAGCAGCCTGAGGCCACTGAGGTTGGAACTATAAGAGATGAGATTGAACAAGACATCCCACGTATACAGCCCACTAGACACAGAACCCCCCCAGATAGACTGCATTATACACAATTAGGGAATCCCTTTGTGTCTTTGGTGCAGTCACTGTTCCAGGGTATAAGCTCTGCTTTCATAGACATACTGCAAGATCCCAGATATCAGTGTAGGTGTAACGGGACGTACACACCTTTGAGGGGGGAGTGTGTAACCCCTGGTTACTAGAGCTCCAATGACTCCAAAACTTATCTCTAACATTGAAATGAGATTTGACCAATCAGAGCGTTAGGCCCGCCTCCTACGTTTACCGTGAACTCCGGTCAATACCAGATTTTCCTTGGTCGAGTCAGGAATGACATGAGGTGTGGATGTTTAAGACATCGTCCCGTTGGTATATGATAACTATCCTCAGATTACTGATAGAAGAGAGAATACTGGTATGATATCCTGAATTGAATTAGAAAGAAGAACCTTTGTGGATATTGTGAGAAGTGTGCGAAGGGATTCAGCACACACTCGTCGAGACGGTTGCTAGTTAGCATCAGAGAAATCCTTGGTGAGTCTCAAACAAGAGAAATGTGACTATTAGAAAGTTGTGGTAACATGATAATTGAGTGTAATGTGCGGTATAACGATAGTTGGAATGTCGCAACATTGTTCCTCAAAAGCACGAGGGGCCGCTATACAGCCATGTGATGCATGACATAATGAAAAGAGTTGAACCCAGGTACAGGTTGTAAATGCACTTTATTGAATGAGACGTTGATATGCACGTATGGTTTTGTATTGCAAGGCTGGGTTTTGTGTTGGACTGATTTGGATCCTGGATTCGTCTGTTCGTCTGCTGGTTCCTTTGGACTGCATCGGCGGCGGACAGGCTGGCGAGCCTCCCACGAGAACGACCTGTGAAGTGAACAAGGACAGAGTTAAACCGCGCCTTCTACAGAGCGGTAGGATAAGCGCACTCAACGACACGTTTCCCAGGATGGATTCGTATCACTGAACTGATTTAAAGGGCCACGGACACCAAGTTCCCTGAACACATGGACAGAGTTTGACCACCATTCATGGAATGAGTGAAGTCGTTGTGTGTAAATGGATAGAGATAACTAAGTTGTAATAGGATTCAGGTTCTTTGTTAAGTACACTGCTCAGGGAAACCATTTTGTTTGTTTTATTGCTTTTGTGTTAACAGAGCTTTTGATTTGAGATGGTTTGGATATAAGGGTCTTCTTTCAAATATTAAGAGTCCTGGTTCCTAGAATTAGCTAATCCAGTTAGTTTAAGTTATAATATTGAAATAGCATATAGATAATAATTAAAATAGTATATAGATAATAATTAAAATAGTATATAGATAATAATTAAAACAGTGAGTAGATATAATTAAAATAGTAACTAAAGTAGTGGAACCAGGGAAGGTTTGGGCATCAGACCCAGGGTGTTTTGTACATATTCATTCATTTTGTTTAATTCATTGTACAGTGTATTATCCTGACTTGTGGAAAGAAAATAAACCAAAGAAGGTAAGGAAGAACTGGAAAGAGAAACACATTTCCTTACCTTCAAAACATAGATCTGTTGTCAGTGCTTCATTCTTGTGCAGACCATCTCTCTTCCGAGGCGAACTTGGTTTCTTCTGATCTGGCCCAAAACCATATATAGATACCTTGTCTAGTTACTAAGCTAGTGTTACATATGGGTCGCCAGAGATGATCGAGAAGGCTCTCTTAGACAGAGTAGAGTTTTCCTAGGTTCAGCAATAGGGACCCACAGAAGCTCAGAGAGCTTGGCGACCTGCTACAGGAGCTATCATCTGCGCAGCGTGGGGGCAGCCTACCTGGGCTGTCTTACCTAGACACCGCCAGAGGACTGAACCCCATAGTGGAGAAGTTACCATCCTCCCTCCAAGAAAAATGTATCTCTCGAGGGAGTAATTACAAGCTACACCACCAGGTACATTTCCCACCGTTCGCCGACTTCGTCAGCAGAGAAGCCTACATCCGCAACGACCCAAGCTTCTTTCTGTCCTCTTCAGCTGCTACAGAAATTAAGCCAGACGACGCAGTGAAGACGAGTAGCCCCAGACGCTTCGTCTCCTCGCACAAGATGGAGGTCTCTTCTACGTCCGACTCTGACACTACAGAGACCCCCAGTGCTAGGCCGGATGCCAGTAGCCAATGTCCTATCCACAAAATGCCTCACCCCCTTAAATACTGCAGAGGCTTCAGAAGCATAACCATCGAAGAACGCAAGGCATTTCTTAAAGAAGCCGGCTTGTGTTTTAGATGTTGTTCAAGCAAACATCTCACCAAAGAGTGTAAAATTGCAATCCAGTGTAAAGAGTGCAACAGTGACTGACACATAGCAGCTCTTCACCCCGGACCAGCCCCGTGGAATAGCTAGACCCACGAGCCAGTGGATGGTAGGGAGTCAGATTACGGCAGGGAGGAGAAGGGTGAGCCATCTCCTACTGTAAACAACAAGTGTACGGAGGTCTGTGGAGGAAACAGCCCATGCTCCTGCTCTAAAATCTGCCTTATCACAGTGCACCCCAAGGGACAACCGGGAAAGACAGTGACACTCTATGCTATTCTCGACGATCAGAGCAACCGGTCACTTGCCAGATCTGAGTTTTTTGACCTCTTTGACCTCAAGGGCACAAACGCTCTATACACACTCCGGACGTGTGCCGGTCTCACTGAGATGTCTGGAAGGAGAGCCACGGGCTTTGTCGCACAACCTTTGGATGGAAGTCTCAACATAAATCTCCCGACTCTCATAGAGTGCAACTACATTCCCGAAGACAGGTCAGAGATACCTACCCCGGAAGTGGCAAAGCATCACACTCACCTCAAGGCCATTGCTAAACACATCCCACTACTCGACCCAGAGGCTCAGATCCTACTTCTCCTTGGCCGCGACATCCTACAGGTGCACAAAGTAAGAGACAAGCGTAACGGACCTAATAATGCACCATATGCCCAACGCTTGGATCTCGGCTGGGTCATCATCGGGGAAGCCTGCTTAGGCGCAGCACTCAAATCAAAGGAAATAAGGGTGTTCCGTACTCATTCTCTACATTCTCGAGAACGGACGCCACTCTCACTTCACGCCCTGTACAAACCATCTCACTCTGAAAGAGAAACTCACAGAGAACAGTGAACGGTCCTGCAATCCCCTCAATCTGCAAAGCTCACAGCCCGCTTGTGTTCCAGCACCATGCATTGAGGGGGACTCCTTGGGAAGTAATATCTTCCAACGCACTGAGGATGACAACAAGTTTGCCCCCTCTATCGAAGACAAGCAGTTCATTGAGCTGGTGAATAAAGAGATGTTCATCGATGAAGGAAACAGCTGGGTAGCTCCGCTCCCCTTCCGCACGCCAAGACCACGTCTACCTATGAACAGAGAGCACGTTCTGAGTCGCTTTAACCCTCTTTGCCGTACTCTCGAAAGAAAGGCTGAGATGAAGCAACACTTCCTCACCTTCATGCAACGGATCCTCGACCAAGATCACGCAGAGTTGGCCACCATTGGCAGAGGGAGAAGAGTGCTGGTATCTCCCCATGTTTGGGGTGTATCATCCCCACAAACCAGGGTTATAAAGCCTATTAACTTCCAGATGTTTAGTCTTTAATAGTGGTATTGTGTTAAATACCAGGCAGGGAGTGTTATGTTACGTGCATTCCTTGTTTGTGTTCCTACCTATTTTCTTTCTGTTTAAGGGGTTCTAGGGACACCTATAGGCCATTAGGTAAATGTTTCCTATTTTTCTTAATTACATCGAGATTCTCATTAGTTGTTAGAATTCACGTTAGGTGAATTCGAACAACTAATGAGAATAAGACTAACAACTGACTAACAAGTGACTAACAACCCACCATGTGGGTTGTTAGTCACGTGATCAGAGCAGCGCCATTTTCCGGAAAGCAAGCTTGTAATCAGTATTGTTCAAGGGCTTTCAATCTTGTTACATCTGCCGGTGTGATCTTAAAAGAAGCTTTGTTTGTGAGTATATATTCGTTCATCTATGTATTTAGAGATTTGATGTGCTCATATTGTTTATTCGTAATATTTGTGTACTTTATTGATAGTTGTCCTTTGTATTGTTTACAGTTTCACACTTCAGTTACTTGACCATCTTCAATAAATGGACGAAGAAGTGCACGTCCGTAAGGTACTTTGGGCTCGTCATTGGATCAAGTTGAAGGTGTTTAGCTATCTGGCGATGTGCGCCCTGCTACGTGCTCAGGTGCCAGAATAGTTATTGAGAACCACTGTCACGAGAGACTGCGTGTTCCAGCTCCGACCTCGCCAAGTATCCAGTCCAACCCTGCCTAGTTTATGTTTTTGATGTTGGAGATAATTACAGTAAAGACATTTTTTCCGTTGTTTTGAGTGTTTCTCTACTTCTGGGTTCTTTGGCACATTTGGCTCGTCGGTCTTGTTGGGGCGTAACAGAATAACCAAGCCAAGAATGAGCCAAGCCGAGAACCCAGAAGCGGGGCGCGGGACACCGTCCGAGTTACGCCAGATAGTAACGGAACAAGCCATCGAACTTACCCAACTGCAGGCCGAACTGGGTTCGGCCTGCGGTGCTGGAGAACACATCGCAGACTACCGTCAGTACGGTCACCAGTCTCACCGCCAAGGTGGATGCTATGTCCAGAGCCCTAGCATCCATCCAGCGATCTCTGGACGTGTTAGCCGTCAGCACCTATCCAGCCCCAGGTTCCGGTCCGGGAACCAGTTCGTCCTACATCCCAGCTGGCCCCGATGTCCCCGCAGGGTCAATCGTTTGCGCCGAGCCCAGCTTGGTTAGCCCCAGATCGTTCGGAGGCGATTTGAACCAGTGCCGTAGGTTCATAGCTCAGTGCGAGTTGCTGTTCACACATCAGCCGTCCAAGTATTCCTCTGGTGGGGCCAGGATTGCTTTTGTGATGTCCCTCCTTGCCGACAGAGCTCTTGAACAGCGACGGGGGTTATGCCACCGATTATCCCCTGTTCAAGCGTGAGTTTTGCCAGGTCTTTGACCATCCATTGGACGGGCTGGATTCTGCAAGCCGGCTGCTAGTTTGCCATCAGGGGTCTCGCTCGGTGGCCGATTTCACGGTGGAGTTCCGGATCCTAGCCATAGAGCGTGGTTGGGACGATAGAGCTCTCCTCTGTCTCTATCGCAAGGGTTTGAGCGACGCCGTCAAGGACCTCATCGTTCGAGACAGCCCGGAGACGCTGAGGGATTGAATCACCCTGGCGCTCCAAATGGACTCACGGCTGTGTGAACACCGTTTGGACCGAGCCCAGCGTTTGTTCCTTCGCCCGGCTCCCGGTCGCTCTGCCTCGGCGACCGCCACCCAGTCCGCGGCGGGCTTGGCCACGCCCCCTTTTTAGCACGCGCTGTCTGTTGACAGGTCGACGTCCGGGCCCGGAGGGCCCATGGAGATTGGCCGATCCCACCTTTCGGCAGGACTAAGAGAGTACAGGATGTCCCACCAGCAGTGCCTCTACTGTGGGAAGGAGGGACATTATGTCAGATCCTGCCCAACCCGCCCAAACGACCAAGCTCACCAGTAAGGGGCATACGGGTGAGCAAGACATCCCTTTCCCCGCCCCGTAGTACGTTAAATCGTCTCTTTCCGGCCACCTTAGCCTGGGGTACGGAGACCTTGTCGGTTGGCGCTCTCATAGACTCGGGTGCAGACAAGTGTCTACTGGATGTTACTCTAGCCCGACAGGCGGGAGTCCCTTTGGTGGCTTTAGATCGCACCCTCTCTCCTCGGGCCATTGATGGGCATTCTTTGGGTACTATTACGCACGCTACTGACCTTCTCACACTCACTCTTTCGGTCCATTTGTTTCTTTGTTTTGCACGCCCCCACGGCGCCTCTAGTGTTGGGTAGACCCTGGCTGGAGAGGCACGACCCTCACATCTCCTGGGCGTCTGGGCGGGTCTTGGGGTGGAGTACAGCTTGTCACGCTACCTGTCTGCGTTCCGCCCTGTCTCCGTCCAGCGGTTCCAGGCCTGTGTCCTCTCCACCAGATATCACTGGGGTGCCTCACATTTATCACGACCTCTCTCTGGTGTTTAGTAAGGACAGAGCCCTCTCACTCCCCCCTCACCGGCCTTATGATTGTCCCATCGACCTCCTTCCTGGGGCCGCCCTTCCTAAGAGGCGGCTCTACAACATCTCCCAGCCGGAGAGGGAGGCGATGCGCAACTATAGTCCCTAGCCTCAGGCCTTATAAAGCCGTCATCTTCGCCCCTCGCAGCGGGATTCTTCTTCGTGGCTAAGAAGGACGGTGGCCTGAGGCCCTGTATAGACTATCGGGCACTGAACGACATCACAGTGAAGAATAGGTACCCCCTGCCACTTCTTAGTTCCACTTTCGAGCCACTCACGCACGCCCGAGTGTTCACCAAGTTGGACCTTCGTAACGCGTACCACTTAGTCAGGATCAGGGAGGGTGACGAGTGGAAGACGGCCTTCAACACCCATCTTGGCCACTATGAGTACCGCGTCATGCCGTTCGGTCTGTCCAATGCCCCCGGAGTTTTCCAAGGCCTGGTGAATGACGTGCTGAGGGACATGCGAAACATCTTTGTGGTGGTGTACCTGGACGACATCCTGATTTTCTCTAGGTCCATGGAGGAACACCACCAGCACGTCCGCCTGGTGCTACAACGGCTGTTGGAGAACAGGCTCTACGTGAAGGCTTAGAAGTGCGTCTTCCACACCGACTCGGTGACGTATCTCGGCAACGTGGTGGAGGATGGACAGATGCGTGCAGACCCCGCTAAGATCAAGGTGGTGGAGGAATGGCCGCGCCCTACTGACCGCACGCAGCTCAGGCGCTTCCTGGGTTTTGCAGGCTTTGTGCGGCGGTTCATCAAGGGGTTCTGCCCCCCTCAACGCCCTCACCTCCTCCTCTCGACCGTTCGTGTGGACACCTGAGGCGGAGTCGGCCTTCCTCCGACTCAGGAGCTTGTTCACCACAGCCCCGGTTCTCGTCCACCCCGACCCGGCGAGGCAGTACATCGTCGAGGTAGATGCGTCGGACACAGGCATCGGAGCCGTTCTCTCACAGCGGTCGGAGGAGGACCACAGGGTCCACCCGTGTGCCTATTTCTCTCGGCGTTTCGAACCCGCTGAGAGGAACTATGATGTGGGCAACAAGGAACTGTTGGCGGTTCACGCCACCCTGGAGGAGTGGAGACACTGGTTGGAGGGAGCGGAGCTACCGTTCATCGTGTGGTCGGATCACAAGAACCTGGCCTACGTGAGGACGGCGAAGAGGCTGAACTCCAGGCAGGCCCGCTGGGCCCTTTTCTTCAGCCGGTTCAATTTCACCCTCACCTACCGTCCGGGCTCCAAGAACGTCAGAGCTGATGCCCTCTCCCGTCAGTTCCCGGGGGAGGGTCCTGCCGTCAAGGAGAACCCCGACACCATCCTTCCCTCAGCCCGGGTGGTGGGTGTAGTCACCTGGGCCATTGAGCCGCTGGTGAGACAGGCCCAGCGGGCCGAGCCAGACCCAGGTAACGGTCCCTGTAACCGGTTGTTTGTGCCTCTTGCTGTCCGCCCGCAGGTGTTGGAGTGGGGCCACTCCAGCCACTTTGCTTGTCACCCCGGGGAGCGGCGGACGGCAGAGTTCATCAGCCGGAGGTTCTGGTGGACCACTCTCAGGAGGGATGTCAGGGGGTTTGTAGCCGCCTGCGCCCGGAGCAAGGCTTCGCATCGCCCTCCAGCAGGTCTCCTGCACCCCCTTCCCGTTCCCAGTCGCCCATGGTCCCACATTGCCTTGGACTTTATTACTGGGCTTCCTGTTTCCCAAGGCTGTGACACCATCCTGACCGTGGTCGATCGCTTCTCCAAGGCTGTTCATTTTGTTTCCCTCCCAAGGCTTCCCTGGGCGGGCGAAACAGTGGACCTCCTGACCCTCCATGTGGTCAGCCTACATTGAATCCCCTCTGACATTGTGTCCAACCGCGGCCCCCAATTCATCTCCAAGGTGTGGCAGGCCTTCTGCAAGGGAATTGGGGCCACGGCCAGCCTATCCTCTGGTTACCACCCCCAGTACAATGGGCAGGCGGAGCGCGCCAACCAGGCCGTCGAGGCGGCTCTTCGTTGCGTCACCTCGAGTAACCCCACCTCCTGGGCCAAGTACCTGCCCTGGGTGGAGTATTCCCTCAATGCTATGGAGAGCTCCGCTACTGGTATGTCCCCATTCCAGTGTTCCCTGGGCTACCAGCCCCCTCTGTTTCCCCAACAGGAGCTGGAGGTGGCGGTCCCGTCCACTAGGGCCCACCTCCGCCGGTGTCAACGCGTTTGGAGGGCCGCCCGGGCCGCACTACTCCGGCCCACGGAGCGGGCCCTGCTTGCCGCGAACCGGCGGAGGGTGCCTGCCCCTGTCTACCAGCCTGGCCAGAGGGTTTGGCTGTTGGCCCGGGACCTGCCCCTCCAGACCTCCCAGACATCAACTCGTAAGTTGAATCCCCGGTACGTTGGTCCCTACACCGTGGATCGAGTCACTAACCCCTCTGCGGTGCGTTTAGTTCTCCCTCCGGCTCTCCGGGTTCACCCCGTGTTTCATGTGTCTCAGCTGAAACCCGTAGCCTCCAGTCCCTTGTCTCCCCCTGTTACAGCTCCTCCGCTTCCCCGGGTCCTGGCGGATAGAGATCCGGTATGGTCGGTCCGTAAGCTCCTCGCCGTCCGCCGCTGGGGGCGGGGTTTCCAGTAGCTAGTGGATTGGGAGGGCTTCGGTCCGGAGGACCGGAGCTGGGTGCCCTCTTCCTATCTCGCGGACCCATCCCTGCTGGACGACTTCTATCGGGAGAACCCGGGGGCTCTGGGGCGGTCGGCCGGTGCCTCCCCTCAGGGGGGGGATACTGTTGTGCCCCCCCCACGCTCTAATCTATCCAAGGTGTTGCCCATCATAATCAGGCCTACTGAGGCTAATTAACACCTGGGATCTACCCTTCTTTAGGCTGCCGAGGACCGACGTCGGGCGCTTGGTTATTGAGAACCACTGTCACGAGAGACTGCGTGTTCCAGCTCCGACCACGCCAAGTAACCAGTCCAACCCTGCCTAGTTAATGTTTTGGATGTTGGAGATAATTACAGTAAAGACATTTTTTCCGTTGTTTTGAGTGTCCGTGTCTCTCTACTTCTGGGTTCTTTGGCACATTTGGCTCGTCGGTCTCGTTGGGGCGTAACAGTATGTATGATAAGTTCCCGAACCATGAGAAGAATAAGGCACACAGAGACTGCTACTTAAAGTGGAAGAATTTGCATCAATCTGTAATGGAAGTTAGCGGCATTGACAGTCAGTTGCAGAAGCAGATACAAATAGAAACTGAGAAAAATAAAGCTCTCTTGCAGAGAATCCTAGATGTAACACTGCACTTGGCATCAAGGGATTTACCTTTCAGGGGTAAAAGCAAAGATCTGAATGACATTCACAATGGCAATTTCCTAGGTTCACTAGAGCTGTTATCTCATTACGACCCACTGTTGAATGAACACTTACAAAAAGTTAAGGACAAAAAGAAAGGAACCAGGCTGACACATTATTTGAGCTCTGACATTCAAAATGAATTCATTGAGTTATGAGTTATTAGAGTTATGTGCCAGAAGAATTTAGACAACAATTCTAAAGGAAAGGGAGGATTATATTTATTATTCATCTGTGATGCTACACCAGACATTTCACATACTGAGCAAAACGTTGTGCTCATAAGATATGTGAATTATAACAAAGAAACTGATGACTGGGAGATCATTGAACGGTTCCTTGAATTCAAGGACTTCCACAAAAAGACGGCGTGAGATAGCCGAGATGATTGAAAATGTGCTTCAAGACAAAGGGATAGACATTGCAGACTGCAGAGGGCAGGGATATGACAATGGGGCAAACATGTCAGGAAAAGTCAAGGGAGTCCAAACCCAAATACTGAAAAAAAATAATCTGGCTACATTTTCACCTTGTGCCTCCCACACCCTAAATCTTGTAGGTGTGCAGGCTGCAGAATCAAGCACAGAAGTGTCAACATTTTTTGGCTGCATCAATCGCCTTTACACACTTGTTAGTGCCAGTCCAGGGCGATGGGCCATCTACAAAGAGAAAACAGGTTGCTCTTTGCATCGCCTCTCCGATACCCGCTGGAGTTCAAGGATCCACGCTGTTAAACCTGTAGCAAGACACCTACCTGATGTCATAGAGGCCCTTGATAGCATACTCATGACATGCAGTCTCACTAGTGAGGCCAGATCAGATGCTAGTGGGCTGAAGACCTACTTCATGTCATTCAATGCTATTGTCCTCCTCACTGTCTGGCTAAATGTACTGCAATGCATTGAGGACAGGAATACAATTCTCCAGTCTGGGAAGATCTCACTCGACACAGAGACAGCCAATATCAGAGACTTAAAGGAAGAGATACAGGCTCTTAGAGATGCATGGGAGTCACTCCTGTCTGAGGCAACACTGATTGCTGCTCAAATGGATGTTGCACCTCAATTTAGCATGGAACACTGTCGCAAGAGGAAAAGGAAGAGATTCCATGATGAGACCTCAAGAGAAGACAGATCAGGACAGTGCAGCAACGGTGTTCCGCAACACAGTGTTTTTTACTGCAATGGACAAGATCATAAGCGACTTAGACAGTAGGTTCCGCACCACTGAACATATTGTGGAAGCATTTTCTGCTGTTCTGAAAGTTGGGAAGATTGCTGAGGATGAAGTCCCTTCTGTTTGCCAACCACTGATCAGGAAGTATTCAAAACATCTTACACCTGAGTTTCAAAATGAAGTAAGACACCTGAACACTGTGTATGCTGCCACTTTCCACCCTAACTTGTCCCCTCTTGGTCTCCTGAATGCAATTCACAAGATGCAGCTGCAAAGCATTTTTGGAGAAGTGTGCATTGTTTTACGTATATTTTGCACACTGCCTGTGACTGTTGCAGGTGGTGAGAGAGCTTTCAGTAAGCTAAAATTGATAAAAAACGATTTGAGGTCCACTATGTCTCAGGACAGGCTTTGCAGTCTTGCCATGCTGTCCATTGAAAGCCAGTTGGCTAGAAAGCTGGACTTCAAGGACTTGATCAGTGACTTTGCCTGTAAGAAGGCTAGGCGCTGGGCTCTTGGTGAGCTGAGCAAGGGCTCGTAAAAACTGTTAAAGGGCAAGGCTATGGTAACGATATTGGATCACTACACACAAGATGCATGATGAGAAAAAGCCTGAGAACAGGTAATATTCTCTGATTTAGCACCACCATAAGGCCTTTTCATTTCCATTTCCATTTTGTTGTCCATTTACACTTTAATACCTGCTTATTTTGTAGTTGGTATGTATATTTCATTTTAAAATCTGCTGCTCATTTTATTTTTGTGTTATAGCATTTTATAAATGATAATATTGGTGGTAATGTTCACTTTATTTTAATTTAAGAGGTCATGTATATTTAAGTTATATTTATTTGGATTTATGCATTCATGTTGAGAATGTTCCATTCAAAAATGTTATTATTAAAAAGGCATTTACACCATAAAAGATGACTATTGAGATCTATTGTCAGGAATGTTAGTCTTGAATCAAATAGTGAATTCTACTGCAGCAGAATGTTGCACGTCTGCAGAGTGTTATTTTTCACAGCTCAGTGTCAGTAAATATTGTGCAGTTAGTATTGAACTACAAGATAGATGCAAGCCTGTACAGGTAGTGCTATTTAAAGCATAAATGAGTCGGTTGGGTTCTGGAGGTCGTTACAGCAATTGTGCTTGGTTGGCGTGGCCTGTGCCTGGTGGTGGGGCCCAATGTGATATATTTTCATGGGGCCCAAAATCCCTGGCGGCGCCCCTGTGTTACATTAGTGACGATAGATTGTGCTACTTTTAATAAGAAATAGCCTACACTAAATCTGCTCAGGACTACGTACGGAGGTCAACGGAACCCCGCCCCCTTCCCAGAGACTCGGGGGCGACGTTAGGCCCCGCCCCCTTCCCAGAGTCTAGGGGGGGTTAAGCCCCGCCCTCTTCCCAGAGTCTCGGGGGCGACATTAAGCCCCGCCCCCTTCCCAGAGTCTCGGGGATGACATTAGGCCCCGGCCCCTTCCCAGAGTCTCGGGGGCAACATTGGGCCCCGCCCCCTTCCCAGAGAGTCTCAGGGGTGACGTCATGAGATCCTCATTTGTTCTCTGCACACGGAGGGCGTTTCGACCAAAAGCAAGTGATGTAAAAAAAAAAAAAATGGCCATTCCATAAGCAATGTGGTGGATTTACGGTCGCATTTGTGGTACGCTTCGACGCTTAGAGATATTTTAGACCGAGATTTACTTTCCGTGCGGCGGGTTTGTGTCTCCCTCCTCTCCCGACTAGGCCCGTGGTTCTCCTCTCCGAGCTCGGAGATGCTAACGTCGTAGGAGGAGGAGGAGGACTAGCTCGGAGAGACATGGAGGCTAACCTTGCAGCAGAGGGGAGTGTTCGTACAGCTACATCGAGCCTAGCGTCTATATCAGGGGTGCCCAACCAGTCGATTGTGATCGACTGATCGATCGCGGGGAGATTCCCAGTCGATCGCGAGATGTCTAAAAATAGAACAACAATATTCTGTTTTATCGTTAATGTCCTATAACAGGGGTGGCCAAACTTAACTTAACTTTATGGCTTTTTAAGATCAGCACAATTATGTGTTTTTATCAGAATGTTTTTTGTGTGTCCATAGAAGAGCTGCTCACTATTTTGCCATTGAAAGGACAAACAAGAGGCGAAGATATTTTCAATGCGTTCATGGATTTTGTTAAGAAGAGCCAACTGCCCCTCTTTAAACTCATCTCCATCACAACTGATGGTGCTCCAGCGATGGTGGGCCACACCAAAGGTTTCATAGCACTGTGCAAACAAAGTGAATCTTTCCCGAGCATCCTTAATTATCATTGTATCATTCACCAGCAAGCACTGTGTGGGAAGACTTTAAATATGAAAGAAGTGATGTATGTTGCAATGAAGATTGTATGCTCTGTTGGGGCCAGGAGTCTACAGAGGAGGTTATTCCGTGCTCACTTGGAGGAGACCTGCTGCTGCATACAGATGTTAGATGGCTAAGCAGAGGAACATTTTTGGCCAGATTCACTGAGCTGTTGCCTGAAATCAAAGACTTTCTGAAGCTTTCAAAACATGCAGAATATCCAAAACTAGATGACCACCAGTGGCTTTTGGATTTATCGTTCCTTACAGATCTCACTGGCCTGCTCAATGAGCTTAATTCAGAGCTGCAGGGTAAGGATAAAAATGTAATTAACATGATCAGTTCAGTGAACACATTAAAAGCAAGCTAAAACTGCTCAGTTCAGTAGGCTGCAGCGCTGTGACCTGCGCAACTTTCCTCACATGCAGGCCGAACTTCAACGTCAGAGCAAAGACGTCACGCAGCTTGACAGTACACGGTATGAAGAGCAAGTTCAGAGCATCTTGACAGAATTTGAGAGCCGTTTTACTGACTTCATCCATTGAACCCATTGCCAGCTATCTGTGTTTTCCATTTGGTGGAAGTATTGATGTGGATGAGATCGTCTCCAAAGTAAATTCACTGTTGGACCTGGATAGCTCTGCTGTTTAGAATGAGATTCTCACACTCTCAAATGATATTGACATCAAATCCAGCACAACACCTGGCACCAGTGGACAGTTGTGGAACCTGCTCTTGGAACAAAAGTATCCCAACCTCAGAAGATGTGCCTTGAACTTGACAGCACTTTTTGGGTCCTCCTATTTGTGTGAGTCTGCATTCTCTCACATGAAGATCATCAAATCCAAGTACAGATCTACGATGACTGATGACCACCTTGTGGCCTGCATACGGCTTGACACCAGCTCCTACTGCCCTGACTACGAGAAGCTAGTGGCCTCGTCCCAGTGCCAGAGGTCCCACTAAGGTAGAAAATACATCTGGTATGCTCTTCTGTTCGTTGCGTGCATATGTAACAGAGTTAAACATGTGAATACATAATTATACGTTTGTGAATGTTTAATTCATAATAAAGATCTGAATTTAGAGATGAGATTGTTCATTGACTATTTTAAGTTTTGTTTCCCGTGGGAACACCCCCCGTCCACGTCTTTGTTTACTTCTGGGATGTATTTTCCATACTTCCCACCCACCACCGACGGGAAGAACCGCTGGGGTCGGGTGCACTGCCAGTTAGGAGGCAGTGAAGGCAGGGGGCCTCGACGGACCAAACCCTGCCAACAGAGACTGGCTTTGGGGACGTGGAATGTCACCTCTCTGGGGGGGAAGGAGCCTGAGCTTGTGCGGGAGGTGGAGCGCTACCAGTTAGATCTGGTGGGGCTTACCTCTACGCACAGCACTGGCTCTGGAACTAAACTCCTGGATAGGGGTTGGACTCTTTCCTTCTCTGGAGTGGCTCAGGGTGTGAGGCGCCGGGCGGGTGTGGGGATACTCACAAGTCCCCGGCTGAGTGCCGCTTTGTTGGAGTTTACCCCGGTGGACGAGAGGGTCGCCTCCCTACGCCTTAGGGTCATGGGAGGGAAAACTCTGACTGTTGTTTGTGCCTATGCACCAAACAACAGTTTGGAATATCCCGCCTTCTTGCACACCCTGGATGGAGTCCTGCATGGGGCTCCTGAAGGAGACTCTATAGTCCTCCTGGGAGACTTCAACGCACACGTGGGTAACGATGGGGAAACTTGGAGGGGCGTGTTGGGGATGAACGGCCTACCTGATCTGAACCGGAGTGGGGTTTTGTTATTGGATTTCTGTGCTAGTCATGGATTGGCCATAACAAACACCATGGTCAAACATAAGGATGCTCATAAGTGTACATGGTACCAGAGTACCTTAGGCCGAAGGTCAATGATCGATTTTGTTATCGTGTCATCTGGCCTGAGGCCGCATGTTTTGGACACTCGGGTGAAGAGAGGGGCAGAGCTGTCAACCGATCACCATCTGGTGGTGAGTTGGGTAAGATGGCGGGGGAAGCCTCTGGACAGACCTGGTAAGCCCAAACGTGTAGTGCGGGTGAACTGGGAACGTCTGGTGGATGCCCCTGTCCGGGAGACCTTCAACTCCTACCTTCGGTGGAATTTTTCGGGCATCTCTGTGGAGGCTGGGGGCATTGAGCCAGAGTGGTCATTGTTCAAAGCTTCTATTGCCGAAGCTGCGGTTGAGAGCTGTGGCCTCAAGGTCATTGGTGCCTCAAGGGGCGGCAACCCTCGGACTTCGTGGTGGACACAGGTGGTCAGGGAAGCCGTCCGGCTGAAGAAGGAGGCCTTCCGGGCTATGTTAGCCTGTGAGACTCCGGACTCAGTTGCGAGGTATCGACAGGCCAAGAGGACGGCAGCCTCGGCTGTAGCAGAGGCAAAGCAGCGGGTGTGGGAGGAATTCGGAGAAGCCATGGAGAAGGACTTTCAGTGGGCACCAAAGCGTTTCTGGCAAACAATCCGGCGCCTCAGGAGGGGGAAGCGTGGATCCATCCAAGCTGTGTAGCAGTAAGGGTGGGACATTGCTGACCTCAACTGAGGAGGTGATCAGGCGGTGGAAAGAACACTTTGAGGAACTTCTTAACCCAACTACACCCTCAATGGTAGAGACAGAGCTGGAGGATGAAGGACGGCAAACATCAATCTCCCTGGAGGAAGTCACTGCGGTAGTCAAACATCTCCGCAGTGGCAAAGCCCCAGGGTTGATGAGATCCGTCCAGAAATGCTAAAGGCTCTGGGTGTTGAGGGGCTGTCATGGATGACACGTCTTTTCAACATTGCGTGGAAGTCTGGGACAGTGCCTGAGGAGTGGCAAACGGGGGTGGTGGTACCCCTGTTCAAAAAGGGTGACCAGAGGGTGTGTGCCAATTACAGGGGTATCACATTACTCAGCCTCCCTGGGAAAGTCTACTCCAAGGTGCTGGAAAGGAGGGTTCGGCCGATAGTCGAACCTCAGATTGAAGAGGAACAATGCGGATTCCGCCCTGGTCGTGGAACAACGGACCAGCTTTTCACTCTTGCAAGGATCCTGGAGGGGGCTTGGGAGTATGCCCATCCGGTCTACATGTTTTGTGGATTTGGAGAAGGCATATGATCGGGTCCCTCGGGAAATACTGTGGGGGGTGCTGTGGGAGTATGGGGTGCGGGGGTCACTGTTGAGGGCCATCCAATCTCTCTACTCCCAAAGCAAGAGCTGTGTCCGGATTCTCTGTACTCAGTGGGTGTTGGCCTCCGCAGGCTGCGCTTTGTCACCCATCCTGTTTGTGATTTTCATGGACAGGATTTCAAGGGTAGTCATGGAGGGGGGGTTTCAGTATGGTGGGCTCAGGATTGAATCGCTGCTGTTTGCAGATGATGTGGTCCTGTTTGCGTCATCAGTATGTGACCTTCAGCACTCACTGGATCGGTTTGCAGCGGAATGTGAAGCGGCTGGGATGAGGATCAGCACCTCCAAATCTGAGGCCATGGTTCTTAGCAGGAAACCGGTGGATTGTCTACTCCGTAAGGGAGTAGACAAAAGTAGGGAGGGAGTCCTTATCCCAAGTGAAGGAGTTCAAGTATCTCGGGGTCTTGTTCTCGAGGGAGGGGACGATGGAGCGTGAGATTGACAGGAGAATAGGTGCAGCGGGAGCGGTATTGGGTGCACTTTGGCGCACCGTTGTAACCAAAAGAGAGCTGAGCCAGAAGGCAAAGCTCTCCATCTACCGATCAGTCTTCGTTCCTACCCTCACCTATGGCCATGAACAATGGGTAATGACCGAAAGGACGAGATCGCGAATACAAGCGGCCAAAATGAGTTTCCTCAGGATGGTGGCTGGTATCTCCCTGAGGGATAGGGTGAGAAGCTCAGTCACTCGTGAGAGACTCGGAGTAGAGCCGCTGCTCCTTCGCGTAGAAAGGAGCCAGTTGAGGTGGTTCGGGCATCTAGTAAGGTGGTCTAGTAAGTAAACCTCCCGAGGGAGGTTTTCCAGGCACATCCAACTGGGAAGAGACCACGGGGCAGACCGAGGTACAGGTGGGGTGATTACATCTCCACACTGGCCTGGGAACGCCTCGGGATCCCCCAGTCAGAGCTAGTCGATGTTGCCAGGGAGAGGGAAGTTTGGATTCCCCTGCTGAAGCTGCTACCTCCGCGACTTTACGGATTACGGATAAGCGGGAGAAGATTGATGGATGGATGGATGGATGGATTTTCCACCCTCCCCTCACAGTAAAACATGCAGGTAGGCTGTCAGTAATGGCTACGCCTCTCTATTTGGACTGGTAGATCTCGGCAGACTGGCAACTTTAAAAGTAGCTCTTGGTTCAAAAAAGGTTGGGCACCCCTGATGTAGTGGTTCCTCCAAACAGAAGGTGGTCGGATTGTGTACGCATTCTGGAAAAATGCTAATGTAAAAAACAACTTCTCTGTTATATGTATATATATATATATACTTTACTGTAACATTTGCTCTCTGGTTAGATGTGTCTTTGGAGTAGGCCTTTTAGTGTTGCATGATTCATGTTTAACAGACAAGTCATACTCCAATGTAACAACAAAAAAAAAAATATATATATATAAACAAATATTAAAATAACTCCACATATCTGTGTTGTACATTTCTGTATGATTCCAATCGCTTTATTATAGTCAAAATTGCCAAACTTGCAGAGCTCCGCTGCAACTCCATGGAAGAGACTCGTACAGAAGGCAATAAGGAGTCAGGGGCAACAAACAGGATTAAAGCAGCAGTGTTGTACCCGGTTCTCCGTTATCAGTGGTGGTCAGTGAAGGTACTGCAGGAGGTCCATGAGTTCTATAATGTCTCCTAATGTAGTCGTCTAGCAGCTCCTTCTCACAACACAAGTTCACAATGTGGATTCTATCTCAGGATGGAGCTCCCTGACCACAGCCCTGTTTAAAGGGAGGGGTAAATCAACTGTATTACAGGATAAGCGTGTTATGTAGCCTGTGTAAATACAATTATTGGGCTTATTAACACATAGAATGGGCTACTAACTGTTAGATATTTGGATACAATGTAAGTAATTGGGCTTATTAACACATCACGAATACTGTCATACATGTTTAACCCAATGGGAGCAGTGATGCTGCGCCTTGGACTGAAGAATGCAAATAGGTCATATTCCACTTTTCATCATTTTGACTCATGCTTCCTTCTAGTTAGATAGCTCTAGCAACAAATACACCCAGTAAAAACACATTAAAAACATTACAGTAGAGAATGCACTGTGACTACAACTCCCTTTAGTTTTTTACGGTTGTTTCTTTCACTGAATAACTCACAGCCATATGGAGTTCAAAAATTGAACACCATATATCTTACCTTTTTTAACTGCCAAAGTTGGACTTTCAATCAAAACAAGTAGTGCTAAACAATGGCTGAGCTTAAGGACCTACACCGTATACATAGAAAGTATCACTTCAGTTTCTAACGGACTGGTACCAAAGAAACAGAAAGACTTGAGATGAAGATTCAAGATCAATGATTCTAATTTGCCATATGCAACAAGTAGCCTACAATCGAATGCTTACTCCTGGATGGACTTCCTTTACAAGTAAACATATGTAAAGGTAAGGCCATGCAATATTCTCATTTATGTTGAATGAATGTATGAAAAGGGGAACTGCCTTGAATGAATGATGATATGAATTATTGAATCGTACAGTCGCCTAACCAATAGTTTTAGTGCAACCTGCCGATTGACTGGTGAATTTAAGCTGGGTTCATGTAGGCCTAAATCAGGGCCATGTTGGACCGCTCTGTGTGCTTTGGACTTCAGTCTCAATCAAAACATTGTAAGTTGATGGTAGAACACAAGGTGGATGGTAGTTTATTAGTGGTAGAACACAAGGTAGATGGTAGTT
>CM051019.1:21433621-21456810 GCA_027704905.1 Muraenolepis orangiensis
TATATACCTGCTTGTTTAAATCACTCACGAAAACTATATCAATCACTCAACAAAAATATATATCGGCACACACTGACAAAAAACACTGACATATATTTGTGTGTGTGTGTGTGTGCGTGTTTTTGCGTGTGTGCGTGCGTGTGTGCGTGCGTGTGTGTCTGTGTGTGAGTGTGCGTCTGTGTGTGTGTGTGTGTCTGTGTGTGTGCGTCTGTGTGTTTCACACAAATGACGTCTTCCGTGGGGCGCATTTAAAAAAGGGCCCCACGGGAAGACGTTTTGAGGACACTGATTGGCTACATTTTATGTCACTCGTTTATATCTTGAATCAGCAATTGGCTGAACTGCTACAGAGACCCGCCTCCGTGGGGCGATTTGAAAAGCGCCCCAGCAGCATCGTCATACAAATGCGCCCTTAAGGCTGCAGTGTACTAGGCATATGTGTACTAGGAAAAGCATATTATGTTGCGCAAATTATTTTAAAATCATATTTTACACATATTTCTGGGTGCATTCCACACACATATTGACAATTTATATATATATATTTTTTTTGTGCGTGTGGTTTGGGGGGGGGGGGCGCCCCAGCGCCCCCTATGGGCCAGCCGCCACTGTCCTACACGTAATGGTTATTATATGTTATTATAATAAGCGGTAGCCTACTCGTCATATCATTGTCAAGTCAATCAATATATATATATTATGGTGTGTAGGAGTACACATTGACCGCGGACGGACTAGGACCACACATGTTTCTAATTCAGAATCCGAGCTTCACAAGCACAGGCCTACCACGACAAGACAAACCACCACATGGGTGGAACCCACAAGTCCATGAAACATGATACCTGTCATAATGTTTAGAGTATTTCAACTGCTTTAATCACTGGAATGCAGAGCAATGTGTTTCATTTATCATATGATTTATTTACATGACACAATTATTACAATAATGATAATACAACAATTTGACAAATATTTGAATATTTGAGTGTACATAATCATACTTTAACTGATATGACTTTGTGTTATTGGCATGTAGACACTAGAACTGTCTTGTCCTCAGTGTTGTCCAGTGTTGTCCTCAGTTGTCCAGCGTTGTCCTCAGCTTTGCCCCAGCTTCACACGCTGCCATGCATCTTCAGCCCTGTGGAGAAGTTATATTAGGTTTGCAAAATGAGGTACAGTTAACCGTGATGTACACACACCATTCAGCATTCATATCTAAATTCTAGAGTCTCGGGGGCGACATTGGGCCCCGCCCACTTCCCAGAGTATAGGGGGGCTTAAGCCCCACCCCCTTCCCAGAGTCTCAGGGATGACATTAGGCCCCGCCCCCTTCCCAGAGAGTCTCAGGGATGACATTAGGCCCCGCCCCCTTCCCAGAGAGTCTCAGGGGTGACGTCATGAGATCCTCATTTGTTCTCCGCACACGGAGGGCGTTTCGACCAAAAGCAAGTGATGTAAAAAAAAAAAAAAAGGCCATTCCATAAGCAATGTGGTGGATTTACGGTCGCATTTGTGGTACGCTTCGACGCTTACAGATATTTTAGACCGAGATTTACTTTCCGTGCGGCGGGTTTGTGTCTCCCTCCTCTCCCGACTAGGCCCGTGGTTCTCCTCTCCGAGCTCGGAGATGCTAACGTCGTAGGAGGAGGAGGAGGAGGACTAGCTCGGAGAGACATGGAGGCTAACCTTGCAGCAGAGGGGAGTGTTCGTACAGCTACATCGAGCCTAGCGTCTATATCAGGGGTTGGGCACCAGCGGGGGATATTATTCAACAGATCAGAGTGTAGGACTTAAAGACACCCTTGATTATTCATCCATGATGATACGTCATTCGTACAACCGTGTCGTGCATACAGTTGTAAGCAATCAATACATAATACAAAAGTCAAATACTTACACATCTTACTAATACCTCCTGGTGTAACGCTTCTAAAAAAACAAAAGAGTGTGTTAAGAGTGAACTATGTGGCAGCAATGTGGTATAATTTCATGGACATACGTCATAAAGCCTTATTTGTTATGTATCCATATATCGATATATATCGAAATGTCGAGATATATATATATATATATATATATATATATATGAGAACGATTAAATTCAAACTAAACTAGCATACTTCCTTTGCCTTCACGACGCTGAATTAGACTTTGTATTGTTTCAGTTTTGTTCTAGGGTTCAGCTCAACGTTAGGGTGAAAGCCACTCAAAGAGCCATTTAGGACAGTCAGACGGCCACTAATAGTTACCAAGAATTCAGCCACTTACCCAAAGGATTCATCATGTGTCTGACTCTCTGACATGATCTATCAGTCGCCAACCAGCTCTGTCAAACCTTCACTTGTGTGTGTGTGTGTGTGTGACCACGTGCGCATGCGCACTGATGTGTGTGCGTGTGTGTATGTGCGTCCTGATTACAGTATTATGTAGTATTTCTACATTAGCGACGATAGATTGTGCTACTTTTAATAAGAAATAGCCTACACTAAATCTGCTCACGACTACGTACTGAGGTCAACGGAACCCCGCCCCTTTGCCAGAGTCTAGGGGGGGTTAAGCCCCGCCCTCTTCCCAGAGTCTCGGGGGCGACATTAGGCCCGTGATCGACTGGTTGGGCACCAGCGGGGGATATTATTCAACAGATCAGAGTGTAGGACACTTAAAGACACCCATGATTATTCATCCATGATGATACGTCATTCGTACAGCCGTGTCGTGCATACAGTTGTAAGCAATCAATACATAATACAAAAGTCAAATACTTACACATCCGACGAGGCATCAGATCCTGTAAAATCCTGGGAAATCCAAAAACAGTCATTCATTTTGCATAATATAATACAATAATTCAATGTGTTATGTTTATCCACATATTAGCAGTCTATAATATACTATTTATAATAAAAGTAAATAGGTGGTTGCTGGCTTGTTTAAGCTGGGTCTAAGTCTGGGGCTTGGCAAGGCTGCACACCTGTGGGTCCTTGGTAATCAAGGCAGGGTAAACCAGCCACCCACACACACACACACACACACACACACACACACACACACACACACACACTCACACTCACACTCACACTCACACTCACACTCACACACACACACACACTCACACTCACACTCACACCCCCACACACACACACACACACACACACACACACACACACACACACACACACACACACACACACACACTCAGGAGGAGCACAGATATGTCAGCCTGTATGTACCACCTGGTCTGCCTGCTAAATGCCTCTCAACCTGACCAGTTTGTCTAGTGTCTTGTGGTTGGAGGAGCTGGTTGATGATGAACATCATGTTATACCTTTGAGGATGCTCGTCCAAACACATCCAGGACCTTTTGGAGTTCTTGTTTGTTGTGAGGGCACTTGAGCAGACGACCTTCGTAGAACAGAAGGTCCACGGTGAGGAAGATGGAGTCCCAGAAGGTGACTCCAGGGCCAGGAAAGACAGATTTTTCTGTATCAAAGGTGTGATGCAGCAGCACCAGGATAACTGGCTTACCGGCTGTCAGGATATACATTAAAACAGATGTCAGGTCAGTACAATGTTGAAAGATTTAAACATAATGGTGATTGATTTGTAAGATTACAATCGACGGGCTTGTTCCACACCTGGACATTTGTCTTTAGTCTCCTGGATGTCAATGCCAGCACTAGTGCTGATCACACAAAAGGCCAGGATGTAGTCACATTGGTCTGAGGATGTCACTTCAATCTGGCCTTTGCCCTTGACTTTGGCTGTAACTGCATTGGTCACACCAGCGCTCCCATTTACAGTGAAAAACGTCTTCATGTGCGCACCTGTAGACAAAACCACCAAACTAATACATTAACAGGATAGGATGCTTAACCTGCAATGAGTCTTTTTCTTTTTTCTTTAAGATGTAGGCCTACAATTATTGAAAAATACATTATAATACACAAGGTCTATTAAGAATCTTACCAGTACGTCCTGGTGTAACGCTTCTAAAAAAACAAAAGAGAAACTATGAGGCAGCAATGTGGTATAATTTCATGGACACACGTCATAAAGCCTTATTTGTTATGTATCCATATATCGATATATGTCGATATGTCGATATATATATATAATATATATACATGTATGAGAACGATTTAATTAAACTAAACTAGCATACTTCCTTTGCCTTCACGACGCTGAATTAGACTTTGTATTGTTTCAGTTTCGTTCTAGGGTTCAGCTCAACGTTAGGGTGAAAGCCACTCAAAGAGCCATTTAGGACAGTCAGACGGCCACTAATAGTTACCAAGAATTCAGCCACTTACCCAAAGGATTCATCATGTGTCTGACTCTTTGACATGATCTATCAGTCGCCAACCAGCTCTGTCAAACCTTCACTTGTGTGTGTGTGTGTGTGTGTGTGTGTGTGTGTGTGTGTGAGAGTGTGTGTGTGTGTGTGTGTGTGTGTGTGTGTGTGTGTGTGTGTGTGTGGGACGGGCATTAGGACCCGCCCCCTCTCCAGAGTCTAGCTAGACGACTACATTCGGAGACATTATAGAACTCATGGACCTCCTGCAGTACCTTCACTGACCACCACTGATAACCGCAGAACCGTGTACAACACTGCTGCTTTAATCCTGTTTGTTGCCCCTGACTCCTTATTGTCTTCTGTATGTGTCTTCTGTATGTGCCCCCCCCCCCCCCCTGGGTTAGAGGATTTAATGTGTCAGTAAACGGTCGAATCGGAGGCAGGAGTGACGTCAGAGGGACGAGTCTCTTCCATGGAGTTGCAGCGGAGCTCTGCAAGTTTGGCAATTTTGACTATAATAAAGCGATTGGAATCATACAGAAATGTACAACACAGATATGTGGAGTTATTTTTATATTTGTTTATATATATATATATATTTTTTTTTGTTCGTTACATTGGAGTATGACTGGTCAGTGGCTTTGCGCAATATTTCTGGGCTCCCCCGCCCCCTCCCCTAAATCAACACTAGAGTGACATGGGATAGACATCGCGGCCACTTTTTTAAATGTTTATTTTGTAAACAGTAGGGTCAGTAGGAACTTTCTGTATAAAGATACATCTGATTTAAACAGTAAGGTCAGTAGGAACTTTCTGTATAAAGATACATCTGATTTAAACAGTAGGGTCAGTAAGAACTTTCTGTATAATATACATCTGATTTAAACAGTAGGGTCAGTAGGAACTGTATAATAATATACATCTGATTTAAACAGTAGGGTCAGTAGGAACTGTATATTAATATACATCTGATTTAAACAGTAGGGTCAGTAGGAACTGTATAATAATATACATCTGATTTAAACAGTAGGGTCAGTAGGAACGTTCTGTATAATATACATCTGATTGAAACAGTAAGGTCAGTAGGAACTGTATGTACAATATACATCTGATTTAAACAGTAAGGTCAGTAGGAACTGTATAATAATATACATCTGATTTAAACATCATTGACAAATACAAACAAGTGTCTGTGTATTTGTTGTAACATGAAGGTATATTGTAGAACGTTATAGTCTATCATCATTCACACAACGGAACGGTTCACATATATAACATTCTGTATAAAAGAAAAGTAGCCTACAAAAAAACAAACAAACAAAACACATCCTATAGGCTACATGGTAGATGATGCAATCAGGAGCTGCTTTGTAGGCCTATTATTTTATACGAGCGCGTCTTCTGGCATTCTTCTGCGCAAAGTCCTGTATAACCTGTATATTGTAGAGCCGATGAATGGGAGTCGGAGGCGGCGTGTTTAATATGGAACTCCACACTTTATTTTCCATTTAAGTTTAACAGCAGGGGAAACACATCTGCTACTTGCTACTCCAGCTAGCACAACACAACAACAACAACAACCCGGTACGCACCCTAACCGGTCCGTGGTGCAACACACACTAAACACAAACAGTGAATTATGTTCCCATAACGTTCCACCACACAAGCCCCCCCAGAATTCACCCATACACAAAGTCCGTGCGGTGGGGAGGAACGACCACCACGACTCCGGAGAACGGGAGCCGGGGAGGCAACCTCTACAGGGGCGGCCGCTGGGAGAGGTGGGACCGGAACCGCAGGCCCCAATTTGGTGACAGGGGTCAAGGCCGGGGGGCGACCCCGTCGCGGAGGCCGTGCCAGCACCACCGGCTGGTCCAAGTCCAGGTGAGCAGCCTTCACCCGGTCTACCGAGACGTGCTCGGCTTTGCCACCCAGGTCGACCACCAAGTGCTTGCCCCCGTGTTCCAAAACCCGGAAAGGCCCGTCGTAAGGAGGCTGCAGGGGGCCTCTGTGAGCGTCGTGCCGGATGAACACGTGCTCCGCTGAGCGAAGCCCCACGGGAACCCGGGACACCTGAGTGCCGTGCTGAGCAGTGGGGATCGGAGCAAAAACCTTAGCGGCGTCCTGCAGGAAAACTCGCTAGGCCGTCGCCGACCAGGGGGCCGATGCGTTGGGAAGGAAATCCCCGGGAACCTGACCGTAAACCATCTCAGCCGTGGAACACCGCAGATCCTCCTTAGGCGCGGTCCTCAGGCCCAGCATAACCCAAGGCAGCTTGTCGACCCAATTACCGTCCGGCTCTGAGGGCCGCCTTCATGGAAACGCTCACAGAGACCGTTGGCCTGAGGGTGATAAGCGGTTGTCCGGTGGAGCTTAACCCCCAAACCCCCGGCCACAGCGTTCCAGAGCTCGGATGTGAACTGGGAACCGCGGTCCGAGGAAATGTCCGAAGGGGTGCCGAAACGACACACCCATGTCGCAATGAAGGCCCGGGCTATGTCAGCCGCCGCTGTCGACGCGAGTGGGACCGCCTCCGGCCAACGGGTTGTCCTGTCCACCATCGTTAGGAGGTAGGAAAAACCCTGGGAGGAGGGTAATGGACCAACCAGATCGATGTTGACGTGGTCAAACCTCCTCTCAGGCACCAGGAATTTCTCCAGGGGGGCCTTCGTGTGGCGGTGCACCTTAGCACGCTGGCAAGCCACACACGTGCCGGCCCAAGCCCTCACGTCCTTTTTGAGCCCCCGCCAGACGAATTTCGCGGCCACCATCCGCACCGAAAGGCTTCCCGCCGGGGTGCGACAGGTTGTGCACCGCCTCGAACACGGAACGCCTCCAGCTGGTGGGAACGACCGGGCGCGGCTGGCCCGTGGAGACGTCACACAGGAGAGCAACGCCTGCGTCGCCGAAAATCACATCCTCCAGGCGCAGCCCCACACCAGCCCCCTTCAGGGCCTGGACGCTGGGGTCCGTGACCTGGTCCATTGCCATGCGGGTATAGTCGAGGCCCAACTGGATGGCTCCGATGACGACCCTGGAGAGGCAATCTGCGACCAGGTTTGACTTACCAGCCACGTGCTGGATGTCCGTGGTGAACTCCGAGATGTAGGAAAGCTGTCGTTGCTGGCGAGCAGACCAAGGCTCCGCCACCTTGGACATGGCGAACGTGAGCGGCTTGTGGTCAACGCCGTAAATTCACGGCCTTCCAGCAAAAATCGGAAGTGCCGCACGGCCAGCCAGAGTCCAAGGAGCTCCCGGTCAAAAGCGCTGTACCTGTGTTCCCTGGGCGTTAGCTGGCGGCTGAAAAAGGCAAGCGGTTGCCAGGCGCCGTCCACCCACTGCTCATGCACCGCACCGACGGCGTAGTCCGATGCATCGGTGGTAATGGAGATGGGGGCCGTGGGCGACGGATGCGCCAGCAAGGCCGCCTGAGCCAGCGCGGTCTTGACCTCTTTAAAGGCAACCTCAGCCTCCGTCGTCCAGTCGATCTCCTGGATGGGGGCCTTACCTTTCAACGCCTCATACAGCGGCCGCATAATGGGGGGGGGGGGGGGGGCAATCGCTATCACGAACATTGTGTGTGGCTTTTTTTCAATGATGATACTGTCGTGATTCTGTCGGAATCAGAATTCCTTTATTTGTCACTCACGTTATTATTAACAATAATAATACAAATGATAAAAATAAATAAATAAAAAATAATAATTAAATAAAAAATCAAGAGGATTCTGAAATCATCTCGCGACCCCCCCCCTCGGGGTCCCGTGACCCCCACTTTGGGAACCCCTGCTGTAGAATTCCGTTTTTCTAGTCAGACGAACGTCACGGAGGCAGTCACTTTTTGCCTTATCTCATTTACGCAGATAAGATTGTCGCAGCCAATTTCCAAGTGTACCATAGTTGGTAAAGCAGTGTCCATGTAGTGAAGTAACAGCCCATCATCTTCGCCTTCGCCATTTTGATGTAAAATCCTACGTAGAAAAAACGTAGCACTACGCTGGATCCACTCTCGCTCCAGCCAGTAGACCTTCTAGCTCCCTATTGAGCTGTGGGGAAATCTGAAAGAATACGCCCATTGGCTACAAATCACTATGTGATTGGTTGATCAAATTGTCAATCCAAACGTACGCTCTCATTCAGTCTAAGGGCCAAAGTCATCAGGAGTACTTTGGTTGACAGATATTCTTCCCAGCAACCTAGAAAAATATCTGATTGGTTGCATTGTTTTTCCAACACAAAACCACTCAAATGCGTAGTGCATGGACCGGGAAAGACAAACAAATCAACGTAACACTGTAATATAACAGATAACAACACAGATACGATTCTCATTTATTCATTTTATTTAAATTTGATTAAATTTGATTAAATTGTATTGCATTTTATTAATACAATTAATTCGATTTTTTTTGTTTCATCTGAGAGTTCCAGGGTCTTCTCTGAATACCTTGAAGGCCCTGACGCTTCACCACTGATATATATACATATAACAGAGAAGTTGTTTTTACATTAGCATTTTTCCAGAATGCGTACACAATCCGACCACCTTCTGTTTGGAGGAACCACTACATCAGGGGTGCCCAACCATTTTTGAACCAAGAGCTACTTTTAAAGTTGCCAGTCTGCCGAGATCTACCAGTCCAAATAGAGAGGTGTAGCCATTACTGACAGCCTACCTGCATGTTTTACTGTGAGGGGAGGGTGGAAAATACATCCATCCATCCATCCATCCATCTTCTCCCGCTTATCCGTAATCGGGTCGCGGAGGTAGCAGCTTCAGCAGGGGAATCCAAACTTCCCTCTCCATGGCAACATCGACTAGCTCTGACTGGGGGATCCCGAGGCGTTCCCAGGCCAGTGTGGAGATGTAATCACTCCACCTGTTCCTCGGTCTGCCCCGTGGTCTCTTCCCAGTTGGATGTGCCTGGAAAACCTCCCTCAGGAGGCGACCAGGAAGCATCCTCACTAGATGCCCGAACCACCTCAACTGGCTCCTTTCTACGCGAAGGAGCAGCGGCTCTACTCCGAGTCTCTCACAAGTAACTGAGCTTCTCACCCTATACCTCAGGGAGATACCAGCCACCCTCCTGAGGAAACTCATTTTGTCCGCTTGTATTCGCAATCTCGTCCTTTCGGTCATTACCCATTGTTCATGGCTATAGGTGAGGGTAGGAACGAAGACTGATCGGTAGATGGAGAGCTTTGCCTTCTGGCTCAGCTCTCTTTTGGTTACAACGGTGCGCCAAAGTGCACCCAATACCGCTCCCGCTGCACCTATTCTCC
This sequence comes from Muraenolepis orangiensis, assembly GCA_027704905.1. Lineage (NCBI taxonomy): Eukaryota > Metazoa > Chordata > Actinopteri > Gadiformes > Muraenolepididae > Muraenolepis > Muraenolepis orangiensis. Next base: position 21,443,205 of record CM051019.1, read on the forward strand.
TGTCAATCTCACGCTCCATCCTCCCCTCACTCGAGAACAAGACCCCGAGATACTTGAACTCCTTCACTTGGGATAAGGACTCCCTCCCTACTTGGAGTAGACAATCCACCGGTTTCCTGCTAAGAACCATGGCCTCAGATTTGGAGGTGCTGATCCTCATCCCAGCCGCTTCACATTCCGCTGCAAACCGATCCAGTCACCATACTGATGACGCAAACAGGACCACATCTTCTGCAAACAGCAGAGATTCAATCCTGAGCCCACCATACTGAAACCCCTCCCCTCCATGACTACCCCTTGAAATTCTGTCCATGAAAATCACAAACAGGATGGGTGACAAAGCGCAGCCCTGGTGGAGGCCAACACCCACTGGGAACAGGACTACCGAGAATCCGGACACAGCTCTTGCTTTGGCAGTACAGAGATTGGATGGCCCTCAACAGTGACGCCCACACCCCATACTCCCGCAGCACCCCCCACAGTATTTCCCTAGGGACCCGATCATATGCCTTCTCCAAATCCACAAAACACATACTCCCAAGCCCCCTCCAGGAGCCTTGCAAGAGTGAAAAGCTGGTCCGTTGTTCCACGACCAGGACGGAATCCGCATTGTTCCTCTTCAATCTGAGGTTTGACTGTCGGCCGAACCCTCCTTTCCAGCACCTTGGAGTAGACTTTCCCAGGGAGGCTGAGTAATGTGATACCCCTGTAATTGGCACACACCCTCTGGTCACCCTTTTTGAACAGGGGTACCGCCACCCCCGTTTGCCACTCCTCAGGCACTGTCCCAGACTTCCATGCAATGTTGAAAAGACGTGTCATCCATGATAGCCCCTCAACACCCAGAGCCTTTAGCATTTCTGGACGGATCTCATCAACCCCTGGGGCTTTGCCACTGCGGAGATGTTTGACTACCGCAGTGACTTCCTCCAGGGAGATTGATGTTTGCCGTCCTTCATCCTCCAGCTCTGTCTCTACCATTGAGGGTGTAGTTGGATTAAGAAGTTCCTCAAAGTGTTCTTTTCACCGCCCGATCACCTCCTCAGTTGAGGTCAGCAATGTCCCCCTCCTGAGGCGCCGGATTGTTTGCCAGAAACGCTTTGGTGCCGACTGAAAGTCCTTCTCCATGGCTTCTCCGAATTCCTCCCACACCCGCTGCTTTGCCTCCGCTTGCCCCCTTGCCGTCCTCTTGGCCTGTCGATACCGCAACTGAGTACACAGGCTTCAGCCGGACGGCTTCCCTGACCACCAGTGTCCACCACGAAGTCCGAGGGTTGCTGCCCCTTGAGGCACCAATGACCTTGAGAACACAGCTCTCAACCGCAGCTTCGGCAATAGAAGCTTTGAACAATGACCACTCTGGCTCAATGCCCCCAGCCTCCACAGAGATGCCCGAAAAATTCTGCCGGAGGTGGGAGTTGAAGGTCTCCCGGACAGGGGCATCCACCAGACGTTCCCAGTTCACCCGCACTACACGTTTGGGCTTACCAGGTCTGTCCAGAGGCTTCCCCCGCAATCTTACCCAACTCACCACCAGATGGTGATCGGTTGACAGCTCTGCCCCTCTCTTCACCCGAGTGTCCAAAACATGCGGCCTCAGGCCAGCTGACACGATAACAAAGTTGATCATTGACCTTCGACCTAAGGTACTCTGGTACCATGTACACGTATGAGCATCCTTATGTTTGAACATGGTGTTTGTTATGGCCAATCCATGACTAGCACAGAAATCCAATAACAAAACCCCACTCCGGTTCAGATCAGGTAGGCCGTTCATCCCCAACACGCCCTTCCAAGTTTCCCCATCGTTACCCACGTGTGCGTTGAAGTCTCCCAGGAGGACTATAGAGTCCCCTTCAGGAGCCCCATGCAGGACTCCATCCAGGGTGTGCAAGAAGGCGGGATATTCCGAACTGTTGTTTGGTGCATAGGCACAAACAACAGTCAGAGTTTTCCCTCCCATGACCCTAAGGCGTAGGGAGGCGACCCTCTCGTCCACCGGGGTAAACTCCAACAAAGCGGCAGTCAGCCGGGGACTTGTGAGTATCCCCACACCCGCCCGGCGCCTCACACCCTGAGCAACTCCAGAGAAGGAAAGAGTCCAACCCCTATCCAGGAGTTTAGTTCCAGAGCCAGTGCTGTGCGTAGAGGTAAGCCCCACCAGATGTAATTGGTAGCGCTCCACCTCCCGCACAAGCTCAGGCTCCTTCCCCCCCAGAGAAGTGACATTCACGTCCCAAAGCCAGTCTCTGTGGCTGGGTTTGGTCCGTCGAGGCCCCCTGCCTTCACTGCCTCCTAACTGGCAGTGCACCCGACCCCAGCGGTTCTTCCCGTAGGTGGTGGATTTCCACTATTCCACTACATATAAAGCATAGATCCAGAGCCCTCTTGTTTTGACTATCAAGAAGTTTGCTCTTACTTTGTGAACGTATCCAGGGAAATGGCACACGTCCTGGCCAGCGTTTAAGCATCCAGTCAACCACAATGAAAAACAGCCCTGAAATAAAACAAGAATTTGTGTTACTCACTAATTCTTTAGGTTTCTGAAGATACAATCGATTTATTTTCAGAACTTATCGAAATTATCGTACTTCTACTTACGGTAATGTAAGTGTTGTGAAGCCATATTATTCAACAGATCAGAGTGTAGGACACTTAAAGACACCCATGATTATTCATCCATGATGATACGTCATTCGTACAACCGTGTCGTGCATACAGTTGTAAGCAATCAATGCATAATACAAAAGTCAAATACTTACACATCTGACGACACATCCAATCCTGGGAAATCAAAAAACACAGTCATTCATTTAGCATAATATAATACAATAATTCAATGTGTTATGTTTATCCACATATTAGCAGTCTATAATATACTAATTATAATAAAAGTAAATAGGTGGTTGGTGGCTTGTTTAAGCTGGGTCTAAGTCTGGGGCTTGGCAAGGCTGCACACCTGTGGGTCCTTGGTAATCAAGGCAGGGTAAACCAGCCACACACACACACACACACACACACACACACACACACACACACACACACACACACACACACACACACACACACACACACACACACACACACACACACACACACACACACACACACTCAGGAGGAGCACAGATATGTCAGCCTGTATGTACCACCTGCTCTGCCTGCTAAATGATGCTCAACCTGACCAGTTTGTCTAGTGTCTTGTGGTTGGAGGAGCTGGTTGATGATGAACATCATGTTATACCTTTGAGGATGCTCGTCCAAACACATCCAGGACCTTTTGGAGTTCTTGTTCGTTGTGAGGGCAATCGAGCAGACGACCTTCGTAGAACAGAAGTCCACGGTGAGGAGATGGAGTCCCAGAAGGTGACTCCAGGACCAGGAAAGACAGATCTTTCTGGATCAAAGGTGTGATGCAGCAGCACCAGGATAACTGGCTTACCGGCTGTCAGGATATACATTAAAACAGATGTCAGGTCAGTACAATGTTGAAAGATTTAAACATAATGGTGATTGATTTGTAAGATTACAATCGACGGGCTTGTTCCACACCTGGACATTTGTCTTTAGTCTCCTGGATGTCAATGCCAGCCCTAGTGCTGATCACACAAAAGGCCAGGATGTAGTCAAATTGGTCTGAGGATGTCACTTCAATCTGGCCTTTGCCCTTGACTTTGGCTGTAACTGCATCGGTCACACCAGTGCTCCCATTTACAGTGAAAAACGTCTTCATGTGCGCACCTGTAGACAAAACCACCAAACTAATACATTAACAGGATAGGATGCTTAACATGCAATGAGTCTTTTCTTTTTTTTTAAGATGTAGGGCTACAATTATTGAAAAATACATTATAATACACAAGGTCTATTAAGAATCTTACCAGTACGTCCTGGTGTAACGCTTCTAAAAAAACAAAAGAGAAACTATGAGGCAGCAATGGGGTATAATTTCATGGACACACGTCATAAAGCCTTATTTGTTATGTATCCATATATCGATATATATCGATATGTCGATATATATATAATATATATATATATATGTATATATATGTATGAGAACGATTTAATTCAAACTAAACTAGCATACTTCCTTTGCCTTCACGACGCTGAATTAGACTTTGTATTGTTTCAGTTTCGTTCTAGGGTTCAGCTCAACGTTAGGGTGAAAGCCACTCAAAGAGCCATTTAGGACAGTCAGACGGCCACTAATAGTTACCAAGAATTCAGCCACTTACCCAAAGCATTGATAATGTGTCTGACTCTCTGACATGATCTATCAGTCGTCAACCAGCTCTGTCAAACCTTCACTTGTGTGTGTGTGTGTGTGTGTGTGTGTGTGTGTGTGTGTGTGTGTGTGTGTGTGTGTGTGTGTGTGTGTGTGAGAGAGAGAGAGAGAGAGAGAGAGAGAGAGAGAGAGAGAGAGAGAGAGAGAGAGAGAGAGAGAGAGAGAGAGAGAGAGAGAGAGAGAGTGTGGGTGTGGTTGTGTGTCCGTGCCCACGTGCGCATGCGCACTGATGTGTGTGCGTGTGTCCTGATAACAGTATTATGTAGGAGAAGATGACGACAGCCTCCACGTGGCCTCCTCCGCAAGTAACAAGAAATGGTGCAAGACCAACTTGTGAAACTAATGGTCATCCCGACCGTCGAAAACCGAGGCCTGTCAGTGCTTCAACTCAATGTCGAGGGCCTAACAACCGCCAAACTCGAAGTCCTGCGTCACCTGGCTGATTCCAACGGGGCAGCGGTTCTGCTCCTGCAGGAGACACACTGCACATCAGACAACATCCTCAAGATCCCTGGGTTCCATCTCGCTGGGTCCATCTACAGCAAGCAACACGGTGTGGCAACGTTCGTCCGGACTGAAATAAACTGGTCAGCCAGTAGCCAATCCCCACCAGGCTCTAACATCGAGTGGCTGGTTACTAAAATCCAGGAAACATCAGTCGTCAACGTATACAAGCCCCCACCATCAGAGCTGTCCGCGACGTCACTCCCATCAATAACTGCACCCGCCATCTATGCAGGTGACTTCAACTGTCAGCACACAGACTGGGGTTACAACCACACAACACCTAATGGAGTGGCGCTGAGTGAATGGGCCTCCAACACTGATGCTCTGCTGCTGTATGACCCCAAGGAGCCTCCAACCTTCTTCTCTGCACGCTGGAATACCTCCACCAACCCGGACCTGGCCTTCGCCATCTGCCACAGTAACGACCCGAAACCGGAGAGACGCGTCCTGGACAGGTTTCCCCGCTCACACCACCGACCATCCATCATTAAAGTCCCATCACTGGTGGAACCGGTACCAGGGAAACCCGTCAAGCGATGGAACTTCCGAAAGGCCAACTGGGAGTCGTATGCTGAGGAGACTGAAAGAAGGTCAGCTGGCCTGCCAGACCCAGACACAGCCGACCTGGATGCGGCCTATGCAGCCGACTGCCAGGTCCTCCTGGGTGCGGCAAAGAAGACCATCCCACGTGGCTATAACAGGAATTACATCCCAGGTTGGGACGAGGAATGCAGCCGCCTTCTGTGTGACCACCAGAGGGCTAGCTCCAGAGAAGAGGTGGATGTGACTGCAGCAGCACTGCTCCAGAAGCTGGATATCACCCGCAGGGCCAGATGGACAGAAGTCGTTGAATCAATCGACTTCACCCATTGTAGTCGCAAGGCGTGGCAGACCATCAACCAGCTCACAGGCAGAAATACAACACCCCACAGCTGCCCAGTCACAGCAAACGCCATCGCATCCCAGCTCCTGAAGAATGGCCGCTTCCCGGATGCTGACAAAGACTTTGCCCGACTGACATCGCGTGAGGTGTCTTGCATCTCAGGAGCGGCCAGTGTCGATTCCAACCTCTCGGGAGAATTCACAGCAGAGGAACTCAGTGAGGCCATGAGCAAGTTCAAGCCAGGCAAATCCCCTGGCCGTGACAACATCCACCCGGAGTTCGTCATCCACCAGAGCACAACAACATCTGGCTGGCTCTGTGCTTTCTATACATCATGCTACCAGAGATTAAAGCTCCCAAAGACTTGGCGCCGTGCCTCTGTCATAGCTCTGCCAAATAAACCTGCAGAAGACCCCAAGTCATACAGACCAATCTCGTTGCTCTCCCATTTAAGATCTTGGAGAGGATGATCCATAGCCGCATCGAGCCAGTGGTGGACTCACAGCTCCCACGGGAACAAGCTGGTTTCCGTCGTGGAAGATCAACAGCAGACCAGGTAACACTACTCTGTCAGGACATCGAGGACAGCTTCCAGAACAATGAGAAAGCTGGACTCCACCTGAAGCTGCTGAGGACAATACCGGACCGCCACATGGTGAAGTTCATCATGGAGACACTTTCCAACCGCAGCTTCATCCTCCAGACCAGCAGTGGCCAGTGCAGTAGGCTCAGAAGACTGAAGAACGGGGTACCGCAGGGGTCTGTTCTCTCGCCGATGCTGTTCAATGTTTACATCCACGACCTACCTGATACAGTATCCAGAAAGTATGGCTACGCAGACGATCTTGCCATCATGCTGAGCCGACCAACGTGGAAGGCGATGGAAGAGGGGCTTAACGAAGACATGGGCACACTGGTAGAATACCTTCGAAGGTGGCGTCTACAGCTCAGCGTCGGAAAATCGCAGCGGCATACCACCTTAGCACCAGAGAAGCCAGGAGGGAACTTCAGGTGCACGTCGACAACAAATGTCTGGAGGTCCAGCAAGCCCCGAATTATCTTGGAGTGCGTCTGGATCGGACATTATCCTTCAAACAACACCTGGAAGAAGTCAAGGCCAAGGTGACATCCAGGGTCGCGCTGATCCGCCGCCTCGCTGGAACAACCTGGGGAGCCTCCGCTAAGACGCTGCGAATATCCACCCAAGCCCTGGTCTTCTCTGCAGCGGAATACTGCGCCCCAGTCTGGAGCAGAAGCCCTCATGCGAGAAAGGTCGACGTGGCTATCAATACCTCCCTCCGAATAATAACTGGATGCTTAAAGCCTACCCCTGTGTCCCTCTTGCCAGTCCTCGCAGGAATAGCACCGGCCGGCCTCCGACGGGAGGCTGCCACCCTCGCCCTGGCCAGGAAGGCACAAAAGTATGACTGGCACATCCTGCACAACACCACAATAACACCAGCACCTCCAAGCAGACTCAAGTCCCGCCACCCCTACAACAAGGCAGCACAAGAGATGCTCAACTCCACCTCTGAGGACATCTCCAGAGATGCATGGTTGGCAGCAGCTTGGAAGCAGGAGTGGGAGTCAGCCGGGCCCTCCCGAATCCACTGTTACATCTGGGACCCAGGTCGCTTTAAAACATCAATGAAGACGTGGGGCTTGGCGGACAGTGCGGCATGCGAGTGCGGTGACCCTGACCAGACCGCCGACCATATAATCACCATCTGCCCCTTATATAGACCACCCTCGGAAGCCAGCCTCTTCGACCTAGGACCAGAGATGCGGGCATGGCTACACGACACCGAGTTGGACATCTGACGTTACACGAAAGAAGAAGAAGTATTATGTAGTATTTATACATTAGCCCCCCCCTTAACCAACCAGTCGACTGGTTGGGCACCAGCGGGGGATCGCAGGGAGATTCCCAGTCGATCGCGAGATGTCTAAAAATAGAACAACAATATTCTGTTTTATCGTTAATGTCCTATAACAGGGGTGGCCAAACTTTTTGGCTCAGGGGCCACAATGATGTATCAATGTGACAGCCGTTTGGTTGGTTCCGTCTTGATTAATGTAGGGCTGAGGTTTTTTTTAATCTCACTCTCCCGCGCGCGGGGCGACGTCCACGCACAGCTGCGACGACAAGGGAGGGCGGGACTTTTCGCGGCGCGCACAGCGTGTGGACAGTGGGAGGGTTTACCTCGCGAGCTTGATTAATCTCAAAACATTTAACATAAATAAAAATGGGATCGTTGGATTTGAGACTTTAAGGCTTTTTAAGATCTGCACAATTATGTGTTTTTATTCGAATGTTTTTTTTAGACATGAGTGCAAAAGAAGAGCTGCTCACTATTTTTCCATTGAAAGGACAACAAGAGGCGAAGATATTTTCAATGCGTTCATGGATTTTGTTAAGAAGAGCCAACTGCCCCTCTTTAAACTCATCTCCATCACAACTGATGGTGCTCCAGCGATGGTGGGCCACACCAAAGGTTTCATAGCACTGTGCAAACAAAGTGAATCTTTCCCGAGCATCCTTAATTATCATTGTGTCATTCACCAGCAAGCACTGTGTGGGAAGACTTTAAATATGAAAGAAGTGATGTATGTTGCAATGAAGATTGTATGCTCTGTTCGGGCCAGGAGTCTACAGAGGAGGTTGTTCCGTGCTCACTTGGAGGACACAGGTGCAGAGCACACAGACCTGCTGCTGCATACAGATGTTAGATGGCTAAGCAGAGGAACATTTTTGGCCAGATTCACTGAGCTGTTGCCTGAAATCAAAGACTTTCTGAAGCTTTCAAAACATGCAGAATATCCAAAACTAGATGACCACCAGTGGCTTTTGGATTTATCGTTCCTTACAGATCTCACTGGCCTGCTCAATGAGCTTAATTCAGAGCTGCAGGGTAAGGATAAAAATGTAATTAACATGATCAGTTCAGTGAACACATTTAAAAGCAAGCTAAAACTGCTGTTCAGTAGGCTGCAGCGCTGTGACCTGCGCAACTTTCCTCACATGCAGGCCGAACTTCAACGTCAGAGCAAAGACGTCACGCAGCTTGACAGTACACGGTATGAAGAGCAAGTTCAGAGCATCTTGACAGAATTTGAGAGCCGTTTTACTGAATTCATCCATTGAACCCATTGCCAGCTATCTGTGTTTTCCATTTGGTGGAAGTATTGATGTGGATGAGATCGTCTCCAAAGTAAATTCACTGTTGGACCTGGATAGCTCTGCTGTTTAGAATGAGATTCTCACACTCTCAAATGATATTGACATCAAATCCAGCACAACACCTGGCACCAGTGGACAGTTCTGGAACCTGCTCTTGGAACAAAAGTATCCCAACCTCAGAAGATGTGCCTTGAACTTGACAGCACTTTTTGGGTCCACCTATTTGTGTGAGTCTGCATTCTCTCACATGAAGATCATCAAATCCAAGTACAGATCTACGATGACTGATGACCACCTTGTGGCCTGCATACGGCTTGACACCAGCTCCTACTGCCCTGACTACGAGAAGCTAGTGGCCTCGTCCCAGTGCCAGAGGTCCCACTAAGGTAGAAAATACATCTGGTATGCTCTTCTGTTCGTTGCGTGCATATATAACAGAGTTAAACATGTGAATACATAATTATACGTTTGTGAATGTTTAATTCATAATAAAGAGATGAGATTGTTTCATTGAATATTTTAAGTTTTGTTTCCCGTGGGAACACCCCCCGTCCACGTCTTTGTTTACTTCTGGGATGTATTTTCCATACTTCCCACCCACCACCGACGGGAAGAACCTCTGGGGTCGGGTGCACTGCCAGTTAGGAGGCAGTGAAGGCAGGGGGCCTCGACGGACCAAACCCTGCCAACAGAGACTGGCTTTGGGGACGTGGAATGTCACCTCTCTGGGGGGGAAGGAGCCTGAGCTTGTGCGGGAGGTGGAGCGCTACCAGTTAGATCTGGTGGGGCTTACCTCTACGCACAGCACTGGCTCTGGAACTAAACTCCTGGATAGGGGTTGGACTCTTTCCTTCTCTGGAGTGGCTCAGGGTGTGAGGCGCCGGGCGGGTGTGGGGATACTCACAAGTCCCCGGCTGAGTGCCGCTTTGTTGGAGTTTACCCCGGTGGACGAGAGGGTCGCCTCCCTACGCCTTAGGGTCATGGGAGGGAAAACTCTGACTGTTGTTTGTGCCTATGCACCAAACAACAGTTCGGAATATCCCGCCTTCTTGCACACCCTGGATGGATTCCTGCATGGGGCTCCTGAAGGGGACTCTATAGTCCTCCTGGGAGACTTCAACGCACACGTGGGTAACGATGGGGAAACTTGGAGGGGCGTGTTGGGGATGAACGGCCTACCTGATCTGAACCGGAGTGGGGTTTTGTTATTGGATTTCTGTGCTAGTCATGGATTGGCCATAACAAACACCATGTTCAAACATAAGGATGCTCATAAGTGTACATGGTACCAGAGTACCTTAGGCCGAAGGTCAATGATCGATTTTGTTATCGTGTCATCTGGCCTGAGGCCGCATGTTTTGGACACTCGGGTGAAGAGAGGGGCAGAGCTGTCAACCGATCACCATCTGGTGGTGAGTTGGGTACAGACCTGGTAAGCCCAAACGTGTAGTGCGGGTGAACTGGGAACGTCTGGTGGATGCCCCTGTCCGGGAGACCTTCAACTCCTACCTTCGGTGGAATTTTTCGGGCATCTCTGTGGAGGCTGGGGGCATTGAGCCAGAGTGGTCATTGTTCAAAGCTTCTATTGCCGAAGCTGCGGTTGAGAGCTGTGGCCTCAAGGTCATTGGTGCCTCAAGGGGCGGCAACCCTCGGACTTCGTGGTGGACACAGGTGGTCAGGGAAGCCGTCCGGCTGAAGAAGGAGGCCTTCCGGGCTATGTTAGCCTGTGAGACTCCGGACTCAGTTGCGAGGTATCGACAGGCCAAGAGGACGGCAGCCTCGGCTGTAGCAGAGGCAAAGCAGCGGGTGTGGGAGGAATTCGGAGAAGCCATGGAGAAGGACTTTCAGTGGGCACCAAAGCGTTTCTGGCAAACAATCCGGCGCCTCAGGAGGGGGAAGCGTGGATCCATCCAAGCTGTGAGCAGTAAGGGTGGGACATTGCTGACCTCAACTGAGGAGGTGATCAGGCGGTGGAAAGAACACTTTGAGGAACTTCTTAACCCAACTACACCCTCAATGGTAGAGACAGAGCTGGAGGATGAAGGACGGCAAACATCAATCTCCCTGGAGGAAGTCACTGCGGTAGTCAAACATCTCCGCAGTGGCAAAGCCCCAGGGGTTGATGAGATCCGTCCAGAAATGCTAAAGGCTCTGGGTGTTGAGGGGCTGTCATGGATGACACGTCTTTTCAACATTGCGTGGAAGTCTGGGACAGTGCCTGAGGAGTGGCAAACGGGGGTGGTGGTACCCCTGTTCAAAAAGGGTGACCAGAGGGTGTGTGCCAATTACAGGGGTATCACATTACTCAGCCTCCCTGGGAAAGTCTACTCCAAGGTGCTGGAAAGGAGGGTTCGGCCGATAGTCGAACCTCAGATTGAAGAGGAACAATGCGGATTCCGCCCTGGTCGTGGAACAAGCTTTTCACTCTTGCAAGGATCCTGGAGGGGGCTTGGGAGTATGCCCATCCGGTCTTTTGTGGATTTGGAGAAGGCATATGATCGGGTCCCTCGGGAAATACTGTGGGGGGTGCTGTGGGAGTATGGGGTGCGGGGGTCACTGTTGAGGGCCATCCAATCTCTCTACTCCCAAAGCAAGAGCTGTGTCCGGATTCTCTGTACTCAGTGGGTGTTGGCCTCCGCCAGGGCTGCGCTTTGTCACCCATCCTGTTTGTGATTTTCATGGACAGGATTTCAAGGCGTAGTCATGGAGGGGAGGGGTTTCAGTATGGTGGGCTCAGGATTGAATCGCTGCTGTTTGCAGATGATGTGGTCCTGTTTGCGTCATCAGTATGTGACCTTCAGCACTCACTGGATCGGTTTGCAGCGGAATGTGAAGCGGCTGGGATGAGGATCAGCACCTCCAAATCTGAGGCCATGGTTCTTAGCAGGAAACCGGTGGATTGTCTACTCCGTAAGGGAGTAGACAAAAGTAGGGAGGGAGTCCTTATCCCAAGTGAAGGAGTTCAAGTATCTCGGGGTCTTGTTCTCGAGGGAGGGGACGATGGAGCGTGAGATTGACAGGAGAATAGGTGCAGCGGGAGCGGTATTGGGTGCACTTTGGCGCACCGTTGTAACCAAAAGAGAGCTGAGCCAGAAGGCAAAGCTCTCCATCTACCGATCAGTCTTCGTTCCTACCCTCACCTATGGCCATGAACAATGGGTAATGACCGAAAGGACGAGATCGCGAATACAAGCGGCCAAAATGAGTTTCCTCAGGATGGTGGCTGGTATCTCCCTGAGGGATAGGGTGAGAAGCTCAGTCACTCGTGAGAGACTCGGAGTAGAGCCGCTGCTCCTTCGCGTAGAAAGGAGCCAGTTGAGGTGGTTCGGGCATCTGGTAAGGTGGTCTAGTAAGTAAACCTCCCGAGGGAGGTTTTCCAGGCACATCCAACTGGGAAGAGACCACGGGGCAGACCGAGGTACAGGTGGGGTGATTACATCTCCACACTGGCCTGGGAACGCCTCGGGATCCCCCAGTCAGAGCTAGTCGATGTTGCCAGGGAGAGGGAAGTTTGGATTCCCCTGCTGAAGCTGCTACCTCCGCGACTTTACGGATTACGGATAAGCGAGAGAAGATTGATGGATGGATGGATGGATGGATTTTCCACCCTCCCCTCACAGTAAAACATGCAGGTAGGCTGTCAGTAATGGCTACGCCTCTCTATTTGGACTGGTAGATCTCGGCAGACTGGCAACTTTAAAAGTAGCTCTTGGTTCAAAAAAGGTTGGGCACCCCTGATGTAGTGGTTCCTCCAAACAAGGAGGTGGTCGGATTGTGTACGCATTCTGGAAAAATGCTAATGTAAAAAACAACTTCTCTGTTATATGTATATATATATATATACTTTACTGTAACATTTGCTCTCTGGTTAGATGTGTCTTTGGAGTAGGCCTTTTAGTGCATGATTCATGTTTTATATATATATATAAACAAATATTAAAATAACTCCACATATCTGTGTTGTACATTTCTGTATGATTCCAATCGCTTTATTATAGTCAAAATTGCCAAACTTGCAGAGCTCCGCTGCAACTCCATGGAAGAGACTCGTCCCTCTGACGTCACTCCTGCCTCCGATTCGACCGTTTACTGACACATTAAATCCTCTAACCCAGGGGGGGGGGGGGGCACATACAGAAGACACATACAGAAGGCAATAAGGAGTCAGGGGCAACAAACAGGATTAAAGCAGCAGTGTTGTACCCGGTTCTGCGGTTATCAGTGGTGGTCAGTGAAGGTACTGCAGGAGGTCCATGAGTTCTATAATGTCTCCTAATGTAGTCGTCTAGCAGCTCCTTCTCACAACACAAGTTCACAATGTGGATTCTATCTCAGGATGGAGCTCCCTGATCACAGCCCTGTTTAAAGGGAGGGGTAAATCAACTGTATTACAGGATAAGCGTGTTATGTAGCCTGTGTAAATACAATTATTGGGCTTATTAACACATAGAATGGGCTACTAACTGTTAGATATTTGGATACAATGTAAGTAATTGGGCTTATTAACACATCACGAATACTGTCATACATGTTTAACCCAATGGGAGCAGTGATGCTGCGCCTTGGACTGAAGAATGCAAATAGGTCATATTCCACTTTTCATCATTTTGACTCATGCTTCCTTCTAGTTAGATAGCTCTAGCAACAAATACACCCAGTAAAAACACATTAAAAACATTACAGTAGAGAATGCACTGTGACTACAACTCCCTTTAGTTTTTTACTGTTGTTTCTTTCACTGAATAACTCA
>CM051019.1:21457810-21511994 GCA_027704905.1 Muraenolepis orangiensis
CAACTTGTGATTATAGAACAGGCAGTTGAGGAGGAGGAGCTTCTTGTTGAGGCTGAATAGATGTGAGGAATCCATTCTCTGAGGGATGATATTCTTTTCAGGGTCGAAAGTGTGGTGTAGAACTACCAAAATAACAGGCTTATCCCCTAGTAGGATAAGAAGAAGAAGACATTTAGGACGGTGAAACTAAATATACTGCAAAGGAGAATATACAACTTCATGACTGATCAGGATTGGGACATTTTCAGATGTTGTATTGTCCTCGCATGGACAATTATATTCAAACGGATGGTTAGTTTGGAGTTTCTCTCTCCTGACGTGCGAATGATGGACGACGTGTTCCTTACAAGTGAAGTGTTCCTCACCTGGACATTTTGCCATCGTCTCCTGGATATCAATCCCAGGCCGTGTGCTAATGGGACAGAAGGCCAGGATGTAGTCACATTGGGCCGATGATTTGACCTCAATTTGACCTTTGGCCTTCAGTTTGCTTACAATTTCATTGTCAGCATTCAGACATGTTCCATTAACGCTGTAGAACTTCTGGATGCCTGTGAAAATAGTAATCTGCTGTGAAAAGTTCACTCTAACAAAAATACAATTGTAATGGTCGATTAAAAAGCACAGCTATGCCAGCTTTACATTTTTTTTAATCATTCTTCAAATGTGTTGCTTAATCCTTTATAAGAATAATTATAAGAATATTGAACAGGTTTTGTTATTTGCGTCTATTAGGAGTTTGTCTGGAGTACATTTGAGGTTTCCACTATTCCATCCATCCATCCATCCATCTTCTCCCGCTTATCCGTAATCGGGTCGCGGAGGTAGCAGCTTCAGCAGGGGACTCCAAACTTCCCTCTCCCTGGCAACATCGACTAGCTCTGACTAGGGGATCCCGAGGCGTTCCCAGGCCAGTGTGGAGACCGAGGAACAGGGGGGACCTGTTCCTCGGTCTGCCCCGTGGTCTCTTCCCAGTTGGATGTGCCTGGAAAACCTCCCTCGGGAGGCGACCAGGAAGCATCCTCACTAGATGCCCGAACCACCTCAACTGGCTCCTTTCTACGCGAAGGAGCAGCGGCTCTACTCCGAGTCTCTCACGAGTAACTGAGCTTCTCACCCTATCCCTCAGGGAGATACCAGCCACCCTCCTGAGGAAACTCATTTTGGCCGCTTGTATTCGCAATCTCGTCCTTTCGGTCATTACCCATTGTTCATGGCTATAGGTGAGGGTAGGAACGAAGACTGATCGGTAGATCGAGAGCTTTGCCTTCTGGCTCAGCTCTCTTTTGGTTACAACGGTGCGCCAAAGTGCACCCAATACCGCTCCCGCTGCACCTATTCTCCTGTCAATCTCACGCTCCATCCTCCCCTCACTCGAGAACAAGACCCCGAGATACTTGAACTCCTTCACTTGGGATAAGGACTCCCTCCCTACTTGGAGAAGACAATCCACCGGTTTCCTGCTAAGAACCATGGCCTCAGATTTGGAGGTGCTGATCCTCATCCCAGCCGCTTCACATTCCGCTGCAAACCGATCCAGTCACCATACTGATGACGCAAACAGGACCACATCTTCTGCAAACAGCAGAGATTCAATCCTGAGCCCACCATACTGAAACCCCTCCCCTCCATGACTACCCCTTGAAATTCTGTCCATGAAAATCACTAACAGGATGGGTGACAAAGCGCAGCCCTGGCGGAGGCCAACACCCACTGGGAACAGGCCTGACTTACTACCGAGAATCCGGACACAGCTCTTGCTTTGGCAGTACAGAGATTGGATGGCCCTCAACAGTGACCCCCGCACCCCATACTCCCACAGCACCTCCCACAGTATTTCCCTAGGGACCCGATCATATGCCTTATCCAAATCCACAAAACACATGTAGACCGGATGGGCATACTCCCAAGCCCCCTCCAGGATCCTTGCAAGAGTGAAAAGATGGTCCGTTGTTCCACGACCAGGACGGAATCCGCATTGTTCCTCTTCAATCTGAGGTTCGACTGTCGGCCGAACCCTTTTTCCAGCACCTTGGAGTAGACTTACCCAGGGAGGCTGAGTAATGTGATATCCCTGTAATTGGCACACACCCTCTGGTCACCCTTTTTGAACAGGGGTACCGCCACCCCCGTTTGACACTCCTCAGGCACTGTCCCAGACTTCCACGCAATGTTGAAAAGACGTGTCATCCATGATAGCCCCTCAGCACCCAGAGACTTTAGCATTTCTGGACGGATCTCATCAACCCCTGGGGCTTTGCCACTGCGGAGATGTTTGACTACCGCAGTGACTTCCTCCAGGGAGATTGATGTTTGCCGTCCTTCATCCTCCAGCTCTGTCTCTACCATTGAGGGTGTTGTTGGATTAAGAAGTTCCTCAAAGTGTTCTTTCCACCGCCCGATCACCTCCTCAGTTGAGGTCAGCAATGTCCCCCTCCTGAGGCGCCGGATTGTTTGCCAGAAACGCTTTGGTGCCGACTGAAAGTCCTTCTCCATGGCTTCTCCGAATTCCTCCCACACCCGCTGCTTTGCCTCCGCTACAGCCGAGGCTGCCGTCCTCTTGGCCTGTCGATACCTCGCAACTGAGTCTGGAGTCTCACAGGCTAACATAGCCCGGAAGGCCTCCTTCTTCAGCCGGACGGCTTCCCTGACCACCTGTGTCCACCACGAAGTCCGAGGGTTGATGCCCCTTGAGGCACCAATGACCTTGAGGCCACAGCTCTCAACCGCAGCTTCGGCAATAGAAGCTTTGAACAATGACCACTCTGGCTCAATGCCCCCAGCCTCCACAGAGATGCCCGAAAAAGTCTGCCTGAGGTTGAAGGTCTCCCGGACAGGGGCATCCACCAGACGTTCCCAGTTCACCCGCACTACACGTTTGGGCTTACCAGATCTGTCCAGAGGCTTCCCCCGCCATATTACCCAACTCACCACCAGATGAGTGATCGGTTGACAGCTCTGCCCCTCTCTTCACCCGAGTGTCCAAAACATGCGGCCTCAGGCCAGCTGACACGATAACAAAGTTGATCATTGACCTTCGACCTAAGGTACTCTGGTACCATGTACACTTCCGCATCCTTATGTTTGAACATGGTGTTTGTTATGGCCAATCCATGACTAGCACAGAAATCCAATAACAAAACCCCACTCCGGTTCAGATCAGGTAGGCCGTTCATCCCCAACACGCCCTTCCAAGTTTCCCCATCGTTACCCACGTGTGCGTTGAAGTCTCCCAGGAGGACTATAGAGTCCCCTTCAGGAGCCCCATGCAGGACTCCATCCAGGGTGTGCAAGAAGGCGGGATATTCCGAACTGTTGTTTGGTGCATAGGCACAAACAACAGTCAGAGTTTTCCCTCCCATGACCCTAAGGCGTAGGGAGGTGACCATCTCGTCCACCGGGGTAAACTCCAACAATACATGTGAATCTTATCTAATACATTCCCAAAGTTAGAATGTACCACATAGTCGATTACTTACTCATCCTATGTCACTGTTTGAAAGCTAGATCCAAACGCTCTGTAGTTATCCTATGATCCTTTCGTGATTGTATTTATATAGCTGTCTGGCAGTATATAGTGTGGCATATTTATAAATGATTCATCAATAAAACCGTGAAATAAAAAGAAAGGTCAACATATTGAAACGCTCAAAGACGATAGTCTGTACAAAGCAACTTTGTGCATGAATTGGGCTTCCCTTTTGTCTTTGTTCGAGCGACTGTCCCAGGTCCCAGAGATGTCGAATGGTACCGGTTACTAACGACACAAGTACAGTGGCCCACCATCTCCTCCGAGAGGACCACCGTGGAGCAGGTGGAGGTGGACTGAAAGTCTACAGCAGTGTGAGCAATTAGACCAAATCTTTAAGAATGCTGGTCTACTTACCAGACGGACTTGCGTTTTGGCTCAAAGCGCAGCTCTACCCAGGTCGCATACTTTCACTTTCGCTTTTGTATCCTACACGTAATGGTTATTATATGTTATTATAATAAGCGGTAGCCTACTCGTCATATCATTGTCAAGTCAATCAATATATATATATTATGGTGTGTAGGAGTACACCATGACCGCGGACGGACTAGGACCACACATGTTGCTAATTCAGAATCCGAGCTTCACAAGCACAGGCCTACCACGACAAGACAAACCACCACATGGGTGGAACCCACAAGTCCATGAAACATGATACCTGTCATAATGTTTAGAGTATTTCAACTGCTTTAATCACTGGAATGCAGAGCAATGTGTTTCATTTATCATATGATTTATTTATATGACACAATTATTACAATAATGATAATATAACAATTTGACAAATATTTGAATATTTGAGTGTACATAATCATACTTTAACTGATATGACTTTGTGTTATTGGCATGTAGACACTAGAACTGTCTTGGCCTCAGCTTTGCCCTCAGCTTTGCCCTCAGCGTTGCCATCAGCTTTGTCCTCAGCGTTGTCCTCAGCTTTGTCCTCAGTGTTGTCCTCAGCTTTGTCCTCAGCTTTGTCCTCAGTGTTGTCCTCAGTGTTGTCCTCAGCTTTGCCCTCAGCTTTGCCCTCAGCTTTGCCCTCAGCTTTGCCCTCAGCGTTGCCCTCAGCTTTGCCCTCAGTGTTGTCCTCAGCGTTGCCCTCAGCTTTGTCCTCAGTGTTGTCCTCAGCGTTGCCCTCAGCTTTGTCCTCAGTGTTGTCCTCAGCGTTGCCCTCAGCTTTGCCCTCAGCTTTGTCCTCAGTGTTGTCCTCAGTGTTGTCCTCAGCTTTGCCCTCAGTGTTGTCCTCAGCTTTGCCCTCAGTGTTGTCCTCAGCTTTGCCCTCAGCGTTGCCCTCAGCTTTGCCCTCAGTGTTGTCCTCAGTGTTGTCCTCAGCTTTGCCCTCAGCGTTGCCCAAAGCTTTCACATACTGACATGCATCATTCCACCCTGTGGAGAAGTTATATTAGGTTTGCAAAATGAGGTACAGTTAACCGTGATGTACACACACCATTCAGCATTCATATCTAAATTCTAGAGTCTCGGGGGCGACATTGGGCCCTGCCCACTTCCCAGAATATAGGGGGGCTTAAGCCCCGCCCCCTTCCCAGAGTCTCAGGGATGACATTAGGCCCCGCCCCCTTCCCAGAGTCTCAGGGACTACATTGGGCCCCGCCCCCTTCCCAGAGAGTCTCAGGGGTGACGTCATGAGATCCTCATTTGTTCTCCGCACACGGAGGGCGTTTCGACCAAAAGCAAGTGATGTAAAAAAAATGGCCATTCCATAAGCAATGTGGTGGATTTACGGTCGCATTTGTGGTACGCTTCGACGCTTAGAGATATTTTAGACCGAGATTTACTTTCCGTGCGGCGGGTTTGTGTCTCCCTCCTCTCCCGACTAGGCCCGTGGTTCTCCTCTCCGAGCTCGGAGATGCTAACGTCGTAGGAGGACTAGCTCGGAGAGACATGGAGGCTAACCTTGCAGCAGAGGGGAGTGTTCGTACAGCTACATCGAGCCTAGCGTCTATATCAGGGGTGCCCAACCAGTCGATCGTGAGCGACTGGTTGGGCACCAGCGGGGGATATTATTCAACAGATCAGAGTGTAGGACACTTAAAGACACCCATGATTATTCATCCATGATGATACGTCATTCGTACAACCGTGTCGTGCATACAGTTGTAAGCAATCAATACATAATACAAAAGTCAAATACTTACACATCTCGGCTTCAACGAAGCATCCAATCCTGGGAAATCAAAAAACAGTCATTCATTTTGCATAATATAATACAATAATTCAATGTGTTATGTTTATCCACATATTAGCAGTCTATAATATACTAATTATAATAAAAGTAAATAGGTGGTTGGTGGCTTGTTTAAGCTGGGTCTAAGTCTGGGGCTTGGCAAGGCTGCACACCTGTGGGTCCTTGGTAATCAAGGCAGGGTAAACCAGCCACCCACACACACACCCCCCCCCCCCCCCACACACACACACACACACACACACACACACACACACACACCACACACACACACACACACACACACACACACACACACACACACCACACACACACACACACACACACACACACACACACACACACACACACACACACACACACACACACACTCAGGAGGAGCACAGATATGTCAGCCTGTATGTACCACCTGGTCTGCCTGCTAAATGCCTCTCAACCTGACCAGTTTGTCTAGTGTCTTGTGGTTGGAGGAGCTGGTTGATGATGAACATCATGTTATACCTTTGAGGATGCTCGTCCAAACACATCCAGGACCTTTTGGAGTTCTTGTTCGTTGTGAGGGCACTTGAGCAGACGACCTTCGTAGAACAGAAGGTCCACGGTGAGGAGGATGGAGTCCCAGAAGGTGACTCCAGGGCCAGGAAAGACAGATTTTTCTGTATCAAAGGTGTGATGCAGCAGCACCAGGATAACTGGCTTACCGGCTGTCAGGATATACATTAAAACAGATGTCAGGTCAGTACAATGTTGAAAGATTTAAACATAATGGTGATTGATTTGTAAGATTACAATCGACGGGCTTGTTCCACACCTGGACATTTGTCTTTAGTCTCCTGGATGTCAATGCCAGCCCTAGTGCTGATCACACAAAAGGCCAGGATGTAGTCACATTGGTCTGAGGATGTCACTTCAATCTGGCCTTTGACCTTGACTTTGGCTGTAACTGCATCGGTCACACCAGTGCTCCCATTTACAGTGAAAAACGTCTTCATGTGCGCACCTGTAGACAAAACCACCAAACTAATACATTAACAGGATAGGATGCTTAACCTGCAATGAGTCTTTTTCATTTTTTTTTAAGATGTAGGCCTACAATTATTGAAAAATACATTATAATACACAAGGTCTATTAAGAATCTTACCAGTACGTCCTGGTGTAACGCTTCTAAAAAAACAAAAGAGAAACTATGAGGCAGCAATGTGGTATAATTTCATGGACACACGTCATAAAGCCTTATTTGTTATGTATCCATATATCGATATAGATATCGATATATTCGATATAGATATATATATAATATATATATATATGTATGAGAACGATTTAATTCAAACTAAACTAGCATACTTCCTTTGCCTTCACGACGCTGAATTAGACTTTGTATTGTTTCAGTTTCGTTCTAGGGTTCAGCTCAACGTTAGGGTGAAAGCCACTCAAAGAGCCATTTAGGACAGTCAGACGGCCACTAATAGTTACCAAGAATTCAGCCACTTACCGCAAGGATTCATCATGTGTCTGACTCTTTGACATGATCTATCAGTCGCCAACCAGCTCTGTCAAACCTTCACTTGTGTGTGTGTGTGTGTGTGCCCACGTGCGCATGCACACTGATGTGTGTGCGTGTGTGTGTATGTGCGTGCGTCCTGATTACAGTATTATGTAGTATTTCTACATTAGTGACGATAGATTGTGCTACTTTTAATAAGAAATAGCCTACACTAAATCTGCTCACGACTACGTACTGAGGTCAACGGAACCCCGCCCCTTTGCCAGTCTAGGGGGGGTTAAGCCCCGCCCTCTTCCCAGAGTCTTGGGGGCGACATTAGGCCCCGCCCTCTTCCCAGAGTCTAGGGGGGGTTAAGCCCCGCCCTCTTCCCAGGGTTTGTGTCTCCCTCCTCTCCCGACTAGGCCCGTGGTTCTCCTCTCCGAGCTCGGAGATGCTAACGTCGTAGGAGGAGGAGGAGGAGGAGGAGGAGGAGGAGGAGGAGGAGGAGGAGGAGGAGGAGGAGGAGGACTAGCTCGGAGAGACATGGAGGCTAACCTTGCAGCAGAGGGGAGTGTTCGTACAGCTACATCGAGCCTAGCGTCTATATCAGGGGTGCCCAACCAGTCGATCGTGATCGACTGGTTGGGCACCAGCGGGGGATATTATTCAACAGATCAGAGTGTAGGACACTTAAAGACACCCATGATTATTCATCCATGATGATACGTCATTCGTACAACCGTGTCGTGCATACAGTTGTAAGCAATCAATACATAATACAAAAGTCAAATACTTACTCATCCGACGAGGCATCAGATCCTGTAACATCCTGGGAAATCCAAAAACAGTCATTCATTTAGCATGATATAATACAATAATTCAATGTGTTATGTTTATCCACATATAAAGCAGTCTATAATATACTAATTATAATAAAGGTAAATAGGTGGTTGGTGGCTTGTTTAAGCTGGGTCTAAGTCTGGGGCTTGGCAAGGCTGCACACCTGTGGGTCCTTGGTAATCAAGGCAGGGTAAACCAGCCACACACACACACACACACACACACACACACACACACACACACACACACACACACACACACACACACACACACACACACACACACACACACACACCACACACACACACACACACACACACACACACACACACACACACACACACACACACACGTCAGCCTGTATGTACCACCTGGTCTGCCTGCTAAATGCCTCTCAACCTGACCAGTTTGTCTAGTGTCTTGTGGTTGGAGGAGCTGGTTGATGATGAACATCATGTTATACCTTTGAGGATGCTCGTCCAAACACATCCAGGACCTTTTGGAGTTCTTGTTTGTTGTGACGGCAATCGAGCAGACGACCTTCGTAGAACAGAAGGTCCACGGTGAGGAGGATGGAGTCCCAGAAGGTGACTCCAGGGCCAGGAAAGACAGATTTTTCTGTATCAAAGGTGTGATGCAGCAGCACCAGGATAACTGGCTTACCGGCTGTCAGGATATACATTAAAACAGATGTCAGGTCAGTACAATGTTGAAAGATTTAAACATAATGGTGATTGATTTGTAAGATTACAATCGACGGGCTTGTTCCACACCTGGACATTTGTCTTTAGTCTCCTGGATGTCAATGCCAGCCCTAGTGCTGATCACACAAAAGGCCAGGATGTAGTCACATTGGTCTGAGGATGTCACTTCAATCTGGCCTTTGCTCTTGACTTTGGCTGTAACTGCATTGGTCACACCAGTGCTCCCATTTACAGTGAAAAACGTCTTCATGTGGGCACCTGTAGACAAAACCACCAAACTAATACATTAACAGGATAGGATGCTTAACCTGCAATGAGTCTTTTCTTTTTTCTTTTAAGATGTAGGCCTACAATTATTGAAAAATACATTATAATACAGAAGGTCTATTAAGAATCTTACCAGTACGTCCTGGTGTAACGCTTCTAAAAAAACAAAAGAGAAACTATGAGGCAGCAATGTGGTATAATTTCATGGACACACGTCATAAAGCCTTATTTGTTATGTATCCATATATCGATATATATCGATATGTTGATATATATATATAATATATATATATATATATATGTATGAGAACGATTTAATTAAACTAAACTAGCATACTTCCTTTGCCTTCACGACGCTGAATTAGACTTTGTATTGTTTCAGTTTCGTTCTAGGGTTCAGCTCAACGTTAGGGTGAAAGCCACTCAAAGAGCCATTTAGGACAGTCAGACGGCCACTAATAGTTACCAAGAATTCAGCCACTTACCCAAAGGATTCATCATGTTTCTGACGTTTTGACATGATCTATCAGTCGCCAACCAGCTCTGTCAAACCTTCACTTGAAAAGTTAGGACGATTCTAAGGGCCCGTGACTGAAAGGGGTCTTAAATATTTAGAACATTAAGAAAACAAATCTAAGTGACCTTTCATCAATCATCAATAATTAACATTAATAGAACCTTAAATAGATATTGATAAAGTACTCACTAAACTTACGATTAATTTAACTTCTTTCTTCCAAACGTTAATTATCCAAAGCCTCTGTACACCCCCCTCTATTTACATGTAATGGTTTGGTCCCGTCTCCAAACGCGCTGCCGCACCGGCACTTTCTAGCAGAGAAAAGTGAGGAAAAGGACAGACAAAGTGAGGAAAAGGACAGACAAAGTGAGGAAAGGGACAGACAAAGTGAGGAAAAGGACAGACAAAGTCAGGAAAAGGACAGACAAAGTGAGGAAGCTATAAATGACAAGTTATGCTAAATAGATTCTGAGGAACATATTCTGTCAAATGACCGCTTTGTGGCCAGCAAATAGGACTAATATGGACAGGGAGTCTATAGTTAGGACATTGGCCACAAGAGATGAAGACCAACAAATGCAACAGGATGCTGAGGGAAAGCCATTCCCACAGTACTCTCTAAGGGATCTACCCTTCTTTAGGCTGCCGAGGACCGACGTCGGGCGCTTGGTTATTGTTATGTTACGTGCATTCCTTGTTTGTGTTCCTACCTATTTTCTTTCTGTTTAAGGGGTTCTAGTGACACCTATAGGCCATTAGGTAAATGTTTCCTATTTTTCTCAATTACATCGAGATTCTCATTAGTTGTTAGGAGAAGAAGACGACAGCCTCCACGTGGCCTCCTCCGCAAGTAACAAGAAATGGTGCAAGACCAACTTGTGAAACTAATGTCGCCAACCAAACGTCGAGCTGGCAGGCTTAGGATCGGCGGACGGGCGGTCATCCCGACCGTCCAAAACCCAGGCCTGTCAGTGCTTCAACTCAATGTCGAGTGCCTAACAACCGCCAAACTCGAAGTCCTGCGTCACCTGGCTGATTCCAACGGGGCAGCGGTTCTGCTCCTGCAGGAGACACACTGCACATCAGACAACATCCTCAAGATCCCTGGGTTCCATCTCGCTGGGTCCATCTACAGCAAGCAACACGGTGTGGCAACGTTCGTCCGGACTGAAATAAACTGGTCAGCCAGTAGCCAATCCCCACCAGGCTCTAACATCGAGTGGCAGGTTACTAAAATCCAGGAAACATCAGTCGTCAACGTATACAAGCCCCCACCATCAGAGCTGTCCGCGACGTCACTCCCATCAATAACTGCACCCGCCATCTATGCAGGTGACTTCAACTGTCAGCACACAGACTGGGGTTACAACCACACAACACCTAATGGAGTGGCGCTGAGTGAATGGGCCTCCAACACTGATGCTCTGCTGCTGTATGACCCCAAGGAGCCTCCAACCTTCTTCTCTGCACGCTGGAATACCTCCACCAACCCGGACCTGGCCTTCGCCATCTGCCACAGTAACGACCCGAAACCGGAGAGACGCGTCCTGGACAGGTTTCCCCGCTCACACCACCGACCATCCATCATTAAAGTCCCATCACTGGTGGAACCGGTACCAGGGAAACCCGTCAAGCGATGGAACATCCGAAAGGCCAACTGGGAGTCGTATGCTGAGGAGACTGAAAGAAGGTCAGCTGGCCTGCCAGACCCAGACACAGCCGACCTGGATGCGGCCTATGCAGCCTACTGCCAGGTCCTCCTGGGTGCGGCAAAGAAGACCATCCCACGTGGCTATAACAGGAATTACATCCCAGGTTGGGACGAGGAATGCAGCCGCCTTCTGTGTGACCACCAGAGGGCTAGCTCCAGAGAAGAGGTGGATGTGACTGCAGCAGCACTGCTCCAGAAGCTGGATATCACCCGCAGGGCCAGATGGACAGAAGTCGTTGAATCAATCGACTTCACCCATTCTAGTCGCAAGGCGTGGCAGACCATCAACCAGCTCACAGGCAGAAATACAACACCCCACAGCTGCCCAGTCACAGCAAACGCCATCGCATCCCAGCTCCTGAAGAATAGCCGCTTCCCGGATGCTGACAAAGACTTTGCCCGACTGACATCGCGTGAGGTGTCTTGCATCTCAGGAGCGGCCAGTGTCGATTCCAACCTCTCGGGAGAATTCACAGCAGAGGAACTCAGTGAGGCCATGAACAAGCTCAAGCCAGGCAAATCCCCTGGCCGTGACAACATCCACCCGGAGTTCGTCATCCACCAGAGCACAACAACATCTGGCTGGCTCTGTGCTTTCTATACATCATGCTACCAGAGATTAAAGCTCCCAAAGACTTGGCGCCGTGCCTCTGTCATAGCTCTGCCGAAGCCAAATAAACCTGCAGAAGACCCCAAGTCATACAGACCAATCTCGTTGCTCTGTGTCCCATTTAAGATCTTGGAGAGGATGATCCATAGCCGCATCGAGCCAGTGGTGGACTCACAGCTCCCACGGGAACAAGCTGGTTTCCGTCGTGGAAGATCAACAGCAGACCAGGTAACACTACTCTGTCAGGACATCGAGGACAGCTTCCAGAACAATGAGAAAGCTGGGGTAGTGTACCTGGATCTGACTGCTGCATATGACACCGTGTGGCACCGGGGACTCCACCTGAAGCTGCTGAGGACAATACCGGACCGCCACATGGTGAAGTTCATCATGGAGACACTTTCCAACCGCAGCTTCATCCTCCAGACCAGCAGTGGCCAGTGCAGTAGGCTCAGAAGACTGAAGAACGGGGTACTGCAGGGGTCTGTTCTCTCGCCGATGCTGTTCAATGTTTACATCCACGACCTACCTGATACAGTATCCAGAAAGTATGGCTACGCAGACGATCTTGCCATCATGCTGAGCCGACCAACGTGGAAGGCGATGGAAGAGGGGCTTAACGAAGACATGGGCACACTGGTAGCATACCTTCGAAGGTGGCGTCTACAGCTCAGCGTCGGAAAATCAGTCGCAGCGGCATACCACCTTAGCACCAGAGAAGCCAGGAGGGAACTTCAGGTGCACGTCGACAACAAATGTCTGGAGGTCCAGCAAGCCCCGAAGTATCTTGGAGTGCGTCTGGATCGGACATTATCTTCAAACAACACCTGGAAGAAGTCAAGGCCAAGGTGACATCCAGGGTCGCGCTGATCCGCCGCCTCGCTGGAACAACCTGGGGAGCCTCCGCTAAGACGCTGCGAATATCCACCCAAGCCCTGGTCTTCTCTGCAGCGGAATACTGCGCCCCAGTCTGGAGCAGAAGCCCTCATGCGAGAAAGGTCGACGTGGCTATCAATACCTCCCTCCGAATAATAACTGGATGCTTAAAGCCTACCCCTGTGTCCCTCTTGCCAGTCCTCGCGGGAATAGCACCGGCCGGCCTCCGACGGGAGGCTGCCACCCTCGCCCTGGCCAGGAAGGCACAAAAGTATGACTGGCACATCCTGCACAACACCACAATAACACCAGCACCTCCAAGCAGACTCAAGTCCCGCCACCCCTACAACAAGGCAGCACAAGAGATGCTCAACTCCACCTCTGAGGACATCTCCAGAGATGCATGGTTGGCAGCAGCTTGGAAGCAGGAGTGGGAGTCAGCCGGGCCCTCCCGAATCCACTGTTACATCTGGGACCCAGGAGATTGCGCCATTGGAGGAGACGACCTACCACGCCGGCAATGGACCACACTGAACCGTCTACGAACTGGGGTCGGTCGCTTTAAAACATCAATGAAGACGTGGGGCTTGGCGGACAGTGCGGCATGCGAGTGCGGTGACCCTGACCAGACCGCCGACCATATAATCACCATCTGCCCCTTATATAGACCACCCTCGGAAGCCAGCCTCTTCGACCTAGGACCAGAGATGCGGGCATGGCTACACGACACCGAGTTGGACATCTGACGTTACACGAAAGAAGAAGATTAGTTGTTAGAATTCACGTGGGTTGTTAGTCACGTGATCAGAGCAGCGCCATTTTCCGGAAAGCAAGCTAGTAATCAGTATTGTTCAAGGGCTTTCAATCTTGTTCCATCTGCCAGTGTGATCTTAAAAGAAGCTTTGTTTGTGAGTATATATTCATTCATCTATGTATTTAGAGATTTTATGTGCTCATTTGGGCTCATCATTGAAGTCATTGGATCAAGTTGAAGGTGTTTAGCTATCTGGCGATGTGCGCCCTGCTACGTGCTCAGGTGCCAGAATAGTTATTGAGAACCACTGTCACGAGAGAGTGCGTGTTCCAGCTCCGACCACGCCAAGTAACCAATCCAACCCCGCCTAGTTTATGTTTTTGATGTTGGAGATAATTACAGTAAAGACATTTTTTCCGTTGTTTTGAGTGTCCGTGTCGCTCTACTTCTGGGTTCTTTGGCACATTTGGCTCGTCGGTCTCGTTGGGGCGTAACAGTATGTATGATAAGTTCCCGAACCATGAGAAGAATAAGGCACACAGAGACTGCTACTTAAAGTGGAAGAATTTGCATCAACCTGTAATGGAAGTTAGCGGCATTGACTGTCAGTTGCAGAAGCAGATACAAATACAAACTGAGAAAAATAAAGCTCTCTTGCAGAGAATCCTAGATGTAACACTGCACTTGGCATCAAGGAATTTACCTTTCAGGGGTAAAACTAAAGATCTGAATGACATTCACAATGGCAATTTCCTAGGTTCACTAGAGCTGTTATCTCATTACGACCCACTGATGAATGAACACTTACAAAAAGTTAAGGACAAAAAGAAAGGAACCAGGCTGACACATTATTTGAGCTCTGACATTCAAAATGAATTCAGTGAGTTATGAGTTATTAGAGTTATGTGCCAGAAGAATTTAGAAAACAATTCTAAAGGAAAGGGAGGATTCTATTTATTATTCAGTCATCTGTGATGCTACACCAGACATTTCACATACTGAGCAAAACGTTGTGCTCATAAGATATGTGAATTATAACAAAGAAACTGATGACTGGGAGATCATTGAACGGTTCCTTGAATTCAAGGACTTCCACAAAAAGACGGCGTGAGATAGCCGAGATGATTGAAAATGTGCTTCAAGACAAAGGGATAGACATTGCAGACTGCAGAGGGCAGGGATATGACAATGGGGCAAACATGTCAGGAAAAGTCAAGGGAGTCCAAACCCAAATACTGAAAAAAAATAATCTGCACATTTTCGGCTACATTTTCACCTTGTGCCTCCCACACCCTAAATCTTGTAGGTGTGCAGGCTGCAGAATCAAGCACAGAAGTGTCAACATTTTTTGGCTGCATCAATCGCCTTTACACACTTGTTAGTGCCAGTCCAGGGCGATGGGCCATCTACAAAGAGAAAACAGGTTGCTCTTTGCATCGCCTCTCCGATACCCGCTGGAGTTCAAGGATCCACGCTGTTAAACCTGTAGCAAGACACCTACCTGATGTCATAGAGGCCCTTGATAGCATACTCATGACATGCAGTCTCACTAGTGAGGCCAGATCAGATGCTAGTGGGCTGAAGACCTACTTCATGTCATTCAATGCTATTGTCCTCCTCACTGTCTGGCTAAATGTACTGCAATGCATTGAGGACAGGAATACAATTCTCCAGTCTGGGAAGATCTCACTCGACACAGAGACAGCCAATATCAGAGACTTAAAGGAAGAGATACAGGCTCTTAGAGATGCATGGGAGTCACTCCTGTCTGAGGCAACACTGATTGCTGCTCAAATGGATGTTGCACCTCAATTTAGCATGGAACACTGTCGCAAGAGGAAAAGGAAGAGATTCCATGATGAGACCTCAAGAGAAGACAGATCAGGACAGTGCAGCAACGGTGTTCCGCAACACAGTGTTTTTTACTGCAATGGACAAGATCATAAGCGACTTAGACAGTAGGTTCCGCACCACTGAACATATTGTGGAAGCATTTTCTGCTGTTCTGAAAGTTGGGAAGATTGCTGAGGATGAAGTCCCTTCTGTTTGCCAACCACTGATCAGGAAGTATTCAAAACATCTTACACCTGAGTTTCAAAATGAAGTAAGACACCTGAACACTGTGTATGCTGCCACTTTCCACCCTAACTTGTCCCCTCTTGGTCTCCTGAATGCAATTCACAAGATGCAGCTGCAAAGCATTTTTGGAGAAGTGTGCATTGTTTTACGTATATTTTGCACACTGCCTGTGACTGTTGCAGGTGGTGAGAGAGCTTTCAGTAAGCTAAAATTGATAAAAAACGATTTGAGGTCCACTATGTCTCAGGACAGGCTTTGCAGTCTTGCCATGCTGTCCATTGAAAGCCAGTTGGCTAGAAAGCTGGACTTCAAGGACTTGATCAGTGACTTTGCCTGTAAGAAGGCTAGGCGCTGGGCTCTTGGTGAGCTGAGCAAGGGCTCGTAAAAACTGTTAAAGGGCAAGGCTATGGTAACGATATTGGATCACTACACACAAGATGCATGATGAGAAAAAGCCTGAGAACAGGTAATATTCTCTGATTTAGCACCACCATAAGGCCTTTTCATTTCCATTTCCATTTTGTTGTCCATTTACACTTTAATACCTGCTTATTTTGTAGTTGGTATGTATATTTCATTTTAAAATATGCTGCTCATTTTATTTTTGTGTTATAGCATTTTATAAATGATAATATTGGTGGTAATGTTCACTTTATTTTAATTTAAGAGGTCATGTATATTTAAGTTATATTTATTTGGATTTATGCATTCATGTTGAGAATGTTCCATTCAAAAATGTTATTATTAAAAAGGCATTTACACCATAAAAGATGACTATTGAGATCTATTGTCAGGAATGTTAGTCTTGAATCAAATAGTGAATTCTACTGCAGCAGAATGTTGCACGTCTGCAGAGTGTTATTTTTCACAGCTCAGTGTCAGTAAATATTGTGCAGTTAGTATTGAACTACAAGATAGATGCAAGCCTGTACAGGTAGTGCTATTTAAAGCATAAATGAGTCGGTTGGGTTCTGGAGGTCGTTACAGCAATTGTGCTTGGTTGGCGTGGCCTGTGCCTGGTGGTGGGGCCCAATGTGATATATTTTCATGGGGCCCAAAATCCCTGGCGGCGCCCCTGTGTTACATTAGTGACGATAGATTGTGCTACTTTTAATAAGAAATAGCCTACACTAAATCTGCTCAGGACTACGTACGGAGGTCAACGGAACCCCGCCCCCTTCCCAGAGACTCGGGGGCGACGTTAGGCCCCGCCCCCTTCCCAGAGTCTAGGGGGGGTTAAGCCCCGCCCTCTTCCCAGAGTCTCGGGGGCGACATTAAGCCCCGCCCCCTTCCCAGAGTCTCGGGGATGACATTAGGCCCCGGCCCCTTCCCAGAGTCTCGGGGGCAACATTGGGCCCCGCCCCCTTCCCAGAGAGTCTCAGGGGTGACGTCATGAGATCCTCATTTGTTCTCCGCACACGGAGGGCGTTTCGACCAAAAGCAAGTGATGTAAAAAAAAAAAAATGGCCATTCCATAAGCAATGTGGTGGATTTACGGTCGCATTTGTGGTACGCTTCGACGCTTAGAGATATTTTAGACCGAGATTTACTTTCCGTGCGGCGGGTTTGTGTCTCCCTCCTCTCCCGACTAGGCCCGTGGTTCTCCTCTCCGAGCTCGGAGATGCTAACGTCGTAGGAGGAGGAGGAGGACTAGCTCGGAGAGACATGGAGGCTAACCTTGCAGCAGAGGGGAGTGTTCGTACAGCTACATCGAGCCTAGCGTCTATATCAGGGGTGCCCAACCAGTCGATTGTGATCGACTGATCGATCGCGGGGAGATTCCCAGTCGATCGCGAGATGTCTAAAAATAGAACAACAATATTCAGTTTTATCGTTAATGTCCTATAACAGGGGTGGCCAAACTTAACTTAACTTTATGGCTTTTTAAGATCAGCACAATTATGTGTTTTCATCAGAATGTTTTTTGTGTGTCCATAGAAGAGCTGCTCACTATTTTGCCATTGAAAGGACAAACAAGAGGCGAAGATATTTTCAATGCGTTCATGGATTTTGTTAAGAAGAGCCAACTGCCCCTCTTTAAACTCATCTCCATCACAACTGATGGTGCTCCAGCGATGGTGGGCCACACCAAAGGTTTCATAGCACTGTGCAAACAAAGTGAATCTTTCCCGAGCATCCTTAATTATCATTGTATCATTCACCAGCAAGCACTGTGTGGGAAGACTTTAAATATGAAAGAAGTGATGTATGTTGCAATGAAGATTGTATGCTCTGTTGGGGCCAGGAGTCTACAGAGGAGGTTATTCCGTGCTCACTTGGAGGAGACCTGCTGCTGCATACAGATGTTAGATGGCTAAGCAGAGGAACATTTTTGGCCAGATTCACTGAGCTGTTGCCTGAAATCAAAGACTTTCTGAAGCTTTCAAAACATGCAGAATATCCAAAACTAGATGACCACCAGTGGCTTTTGGATTTATCGTTCCTTACAGATCTCACTGGCCTGCTCAATGAGCTTAATTCAGAGCTGCAGGGTAAGGATAAAAATGTAATTAACATGATCAGTTCAGTGAACACATTAAAAGCAAGCTAAAACTGCTCAGTTCAGTAGGCTGCAGCGCTGTGACCTGCGCAACTTTCCTCACATGCAGGCCGAACTTCAACGTCAGAGCAAAGACGTCACGCAGCTTGACAGTACACGGTATGAAGAGCAAGTTCAGAGCATCTTGACAGAATTTGAGAGCCGTTTTACTGACTTCATCCATTGAACCCATTGCCAGCTATCTGTGTTTTCCATTTGGTGGAAGTATTGATGTGGATGAGATCGTCTCCAAAGTAAATTCACTGTTGGACCTGGATAGCTCTGCTGTTTAGAATGAGATTCTCACACTCTCAAATGATATTGACATCAAATCCAGCACAACACCTGGCACCAGTGGACAGTTGTGGAACCTGCTCTTGGAACAAAAGTATCCCAACCTCAGAAGATGTGCCTTGAACTTGACAGCACTTTTTGGGTCCTCCTATTTGTGTGAGTCTGCATTCTCTCACATGAAGATCATCAAATCCAAGTACAGATCTACGATGACTGATGACCACCTTGTGGCCTGCATACGGCTTGACACCAGCTCCTACTGCCCTGACTACGAGAAGCTAGTGGCCTCGTCCCAGTGCCAGAGGTCCCACTAAGGTAGAAAATACATCTGGTATGCTCTTCTGTTCGTTGCGTGCATATGTAACAGAGTTAAACATGTGAATACATAATTATACGTTTGTGAATGTTTAATTCATAATAAAGATCTGAATTTTAAGAGATGAGATTGTTATTACTATTTTAAGTTTTGTTTCCCGTGGGAACACCCCCCGTCCACGTCTTTGTTTACTTCTGGTATGTATTTTCCATACTTCCCACCCACCACCGACGGGAAGAACCGCTGGGGTCGGGTGCACTGCCAGTTAGGAGGCAGTGAAGGC
Source organism: Muraenolepis orangiensis (assembly GCA_027704905.1). Classification (NCBI taxonomy): domain Eukaryota; kingdom Metazoa; phylum Chordata; class Actinopteri; order Gadiformes; family Muraenolepididae; genus Muraenolepis; species Muraenolepis orangiensis. Next base: position 21,476,826 of record CM051019.1, read on the forward strand.
AGGGGGCATCGACGGACCAAACCCAGCCAACAGAGACTGGCTTTGGGGACGTGGAATGTCACCTCTCTGGGGGGGAAGGAGCCTGAGCTTGTGCGGGAGGTGGAGCGCTACCAGTTAGATCTGGTGGGGCTTACCTCTACGCACAGCACTGGCTCTGGAACTAAACTCCTGGATAGGGGTTGGACTCTTTCCTTCTCTGGAGTGGCTCAGGGTGTGAGGCGCCGGGCGGGTGTGGGGATACTCACAAGTCCCCGGCTGAGTGCCGCTTTGTTGGAGTTTACCCCGGTGGACGAGAGGGTCGCCTCCCTACGCCTTAGGGTCATGGGAGGGAAAACTCTGACTGTTGTTTGTGCCTATGCACCAAACAACAGTTTGGAATATCCCGCCTTCTTGCACACCCTGGATGGAGTCCTGCATGGGGCTCCTGAAGGAGACTCTACAGTCCTCCTGGGAGACTTCAACGCACACGTGGGTAACGATGGGGAAACTTGGAGGGGCGTGTTGGGGATGAACGGCCTACCTGATCTGAACCGGAGTGGGGTTTTGTTATTGGATTTCTGTGCTAGTCATGGATTGGCCATAACAAACACCATGGTCAAACATAAGGATGCTCATAAGTGTACATGGTACCAGAGTACCTTAGGCCGAAGGTCAATGATCGATTTTGTTATCGTGTCATCTGGCCTGAGGCCGCATGTTTTGGACACTCGGGTGAAGAGAGGGGCAGAGCTGTCAACCGATCACCATCTGGTGGTGAGTTGGGTAAGATGGCGGGGGAAGCCTCTGGACAGACCTGGTAAGCCCAAACGTGTAGTGCGGGTGAACTGGGAACGTCTGGTGGATGCCCCTGTCCGGGAGACCTTCAACTCACACCTCCGGCGGAATTTTTCGGGCATCTCTGTGGAGGCTGGGAGCATTGAGCCAGAGTGGTCATTGTTCAAAGCTTCTATTGCCGAAGCTGTGGTTGAGAGCTGTGGCCTCAAGGTCATTGGTGCCTCAAGGGGCAGCAACCCTCGGACTTCATTGTGGACACAGGTGGTTAGGGAAGCCGTCCGGCTGAAGAAGGAGGCCTTCCGGGCTATGTTAGCCTGTGAGACTCCGGACTCAGTTGCGAGGTATCAACAGGCCAAGAGGACGGCAGCCTCGGCTGTAGCAGAGGCAAAGCAGCGGGTGTGGGAGGAATTCGGAGAAGCCATGGAGAAGGACTTTCAGTGGGCACCAAAGCGTTTCTGGCAAACAATCCGGCACCTCAGGAGGGGGAAGCGTGGATCCATCCAAGCTGTGTACAGTAAGGGTGGGACATTGCTGACCTCAACTGAGGAGGTGATCGGGCGGTGGAAAGAACACTTTGAGGAACTTCTTAACCCAACTACACCCTCAATGGTAGAGACAGAGCTGGAAGATGAAGGACGGCAAACATCAATCTCCCTGGAGGAAGTCACTGCGGTAGTCAAACATCTCCGCAGTCTCAAAGCCCCACGGGTTGATGAGATAAGTCCAGAAATGCTAAAGGCTCTGAGTGTTGAGGGGCTATCATGGATGACACGTCTTTTCAACATTGCGTGGAAGTCTGGGACAGTGCCTGAGGAGTGGCAAACAGAACGTAAACGTGGTACCCCTGTTCAAAAAGGGTGACCAGAGGGTGTGTGCCAATTACAGGGGTATCACATTACTCAGCCTCCCTGGGAAAGTCTACTCCAAGGTGCTGGAAAGGAGGGTTCGGCCGATAGTCGAACCTCAGATTGAAGAGGAACAATGCGGATTCCGTCCTGGTCGTGGAACAACGGACCAGCTTTTCACTCTTGCAAGGATCCTGGAGGGGGCTTGGGAGTATGCCCATCCAGTCTACATGTGTTTTGTGGATTTGGAGAAGGCATATGATCGGGTCCCTCGGGAAATACTGTGGGGGGTGCTGTGGGAGTATGGGGTGCGGGGGTCACTGTTGAGGGCCATCCAATCTTTCTACTCCCAAAGCAAGAGCTGTGTCCGGATTCTCTGTACTCAGTGGGTGTTGCTTGCGCTTTGTCACCCATCCTGTTTGTGATTTTCATGGACAGGATTTCAAGGGGTTTCAGTATGGTGGGCTCAGGATTGAATCGCTGCTGTTTGCAGATGATGTGGTCCTGTTTGCGTCATCAGTATGTGACCTTCAGCACTCACTGGATCGGTTTGCAGCGGAATATGAAGCGGCTGGGATGAGGATCAGCACCTCCAAATCTGAGGCCATGGTTCTTAGCAGGAAACCGGTGGATTGTCTACTCCGTAAGGGAGTAGACGATGGCCATGAACAATGGGTAATGACCGAAAGGACGAGATCGCGAATACAAGCGGCCAAAATGAGTTTCCTCAGGAGGGTGGCTGGTATCTCCCTGAGGGATAGGGTGAGAAGCTCAGTCACTCGTGAGAGACTCGGAGTAGAGCCGCTGCTCCTTCGCGTAGAAAGGAGCCAGTTGAGGTGGTTTGGGCATCTAGTAAGGTGGTCTAGTAAGTAAACCTCCCGAGGGAGGTTTTCCAGGCACATCCAACTGGGAAGAGACCACGGGGCAGACCGAGGTACAGGTGGGGTGAATACATCTCCACACTGGCCTGGGAACGCCTCGGGATCCCCCAGTCAGAGCTAGTCGATGTTGCCAGGGAGAGGGAAGTTTGGATTCCCCTGCTGAAGCTGCTACCTCCGCGACTTTACGGATTACGGATAAGCGGGAGAAGATTGATGGATGGATGGATGGATGTATTTTCCACCCTCCCCTCACAGTAAAACATGCAGGTAGGCTGTCAGTAATGGCTACGCCTCTCTATTTGGACTGGTAGATCTCGGCAGACTGGCAACTTTAAAAGTAGCTCTTGGTTCAAAAAAGGTTGGGCACCCCTGATGTAGTGGTTCCTCCAAACAGAAGGTGGTCGGATTGTGTACGCATTCTGGAAAAATGCTAATGTAAAAACAACTTCTCTGTTATGTATATATATATATACTTTACTGTAACATTTGCTCTCTGGTTAGATGTGTCTTTGGAGTAGGCCTTTTAGTGTTTGCATGATTCATGTTTAACAGGACAAGTCATACTCCAATGTAACAAACAAAAACAAAAAAATATATATATATAAACAAATATTAAAATAACTCCACATATCTGTGTTATACATTTCTGTATGATTCCAATCGCTTTATTATAGTCAAAATTGCCAAACTTGCAGAGCTCCGCTGCAACTCCATGGAAGAGACTCGTACAGAAGGCAATAAGGAGTCAGGGGCAACAAACAGGATTAAAGCAGCAGTGTTGTACCCGGTTCTGCGGTTATCCGTGGTGGTCAGTGAAGGTACTGCAGGAGGTCCATGAGTTCTATAATGTCTCCTAATGTAGTCGTCTAGCAGCTCCTTCTCACAACACAAGTTCACAATGTGGATTCTATCTCAGGATGGAGCTCCCTGATCACAGCCCTGTTTAAAGGGAGGGGTAAATCAACTGTATTACAGGATAAGCGTGTTATGTAGCCTGTGTAAATACAATTATTGGGCTTATTAACACATAGAATGGGCTACTAACTGTTAGATATTTGGATACAATGTAAGTAATTGGGCTTATTAACACATCACGAATACTGTCATACATGTTTAACCCAATGGGAGCAGTGATGCTGCGCCTTGGACTGAAGAATGCAAATAGGTCATATTCATGCTTCCTTCTAGTTAGATAGCTCTAGCAACAAATACACCCAGTAAAAACACATTAAAAACATTACAGTAGAGAATGCACTGTGACTACAACTCCCTTTAGTTTTTTTACGGTTGTTTCTTTCACTGAATAACTCACGCCATATGGAGTTCAAAAATTGAACACCATATATCTTACCTTTTTTAACTGCCAAAGTTGGACTTTCAATCAAAACAAGTAGTGCTAAACAATGGCTGAGCTTAAGGACCTACACAGTATACATAGAAAGTATCACTTCAGTTTCTAACGGACTGGTACCAAAGAAACGGAAAAACTTGAGATGAAGATTCAAGATCAATGATTCTAATTTGCCATATGCAACAAGTAGCCTACAATCGAATGCTTACTCCTGGATGGACTTCCTTTACAAGTAAACATATGTAAAGGTAAGGCCATGCAATATTCTCATTTATGTTGAATGAATGTATGAAAAGGGGAACTGCCTTGAATGAATGATGATTGTATGAATTATTGAATCGTACAGTCGCCTAACCAATAGTTTTAGTGCAACCTGCCGATTGACTGGTGAATTTAAGCTGCCTCTAGTGGGTTCATGTTGGCCTAAATCAGGGCCATGTTGGACCGCTCTGTGTGCTTTGGACTTGAGTCTCAATCAAAACATCGTAAGTTGATGGTAGAACACAAGGTGGATGGTAGTTTATTAGTGGTAGAACACAAGGTGGATGGTAGTTTATTAGCGGTAGAACACAAGGTGGATGGTAGTTTATTAGCGGTAGAACACAAGGTGGATGGTAGTTTATTAGTGGTAGAACACAAGGTGGATGGTAGTTTATTAGCGGTAGAACACAAGGTGGATGGTAGTTTATTAGCGGTAGAACACAAGGTGCATGGTAGTTTATTAGTGGTAGAACACAAGGTAGATGGTAGTTTATTAGTGGTAGAACACAAGGTGGATGGTAGTTTATTAGTGGTAGAACACAAGGTGGATGGTAGTTTATTAGTGGTAGAACACAAGGTGGATGGTAGTTTATTAGTGGTAGAACACAAGGTGGATGGTAGTTTATTAGTGGTAGAACACAAGGTAGATGGTAGTTTATTAGTGGTAGAACACAAGGTGGACGGTAGTTTATTAGTGGTAGAACACAAGGTAGATGGTAGTTTATTAGTGGTAGAACACAAGGTGGATGGTAGTTTATTAGTGGTAGAACACAAGGTAGATGGTAGTTTATTAGTGGTAGAACACAAGGTGGATGGTAGTTTATTAGTGGTAGAACACACAAGGTGGATGGTAGTTTATTAGTGGTATACCACTAATAAACTACCATCCACCTTGTGTTCTATAGAACACAAGGTGGACGGTAGTTTATTAGTGGTAGAACACAAGGTGGATGGTAGTTTATTAGTGGTAGAACACAAGGTGGATGGTAGTTTATTAGTGGTAGAACACAAGGTAGATGGTAGTTTATTAGTGGTAGAACACAAGATGGATGGTAGTTTATTAGTGGTAGAACAAGGTAGATGGTAGTTTATTAGTAGTAGAACACAAGTCAAACGCATTAAAGCTCCATCTGAGAAGTGGTCCATATCAACACAAAGACCTTCTATGTGTTTATAGCTCATAAGCACATAGAAGGGGGCCAACACACTTCACAAGATGAACTTGACAACACTGTTTGAAGATTAAAAGTGGATCACTTTGATTGTTGTGCCAATTTCACAAATCACAATTCACAAAGGACCGCAACCATCCTGGACAACATCTCTTCTCCCTCTCTTTCGGTCCGGTCAGTTCCACAGCATCCGTACAAGGACTACCAGGTTTAAGGACAGCTCTCATCCACAGGCAGTTATCTACTGAACTGCTAGCAGTGCTGCCACTATCATAACATTGTCATTAACATTTGTAACATCATGAGAGGCCGTCTCAGCGGGCTAGTGTTGGGCGGTGCAGAGTTCCAGGAGAAACAGGTCAAAATAGTAAAGTTTAAATTAAAATAGGCTTTATATCCTCACAAAGGGCTTTTTCCCCAAGCACAGTTCATCAAACAAAAATGAGTCTTTTCTCCAAGTGTCTCCAGCTCCTTCCAGCCATGTGCTCCTGGTTCTCCCTCTGCTCCTGAGAGTCTGGGCTCTTGTCTGTTTCCCCGGTGCAGCTTTAATTAGGTGGCTAAAGCACCTACACCTGTCAGAGTTGTGGGGCATACTGGGAGATGTAGTTTGTGGACCGGCGGCCATTTTGGGATGTTGCAGCTGGTCCGCCAGGAGAATATAGCACCCCTCTATAACATGTCCCCTCGTGATGCCACACATTACACGGTCATACTTTTGCTGGACTTTCTGGACTCATTACAGTAACTGCGCTGTTCTGCACTGTAGTCATGATGCTGCTGCACTACTGGCACTTTAAAATGCTTTTTAAATGTTTTTTTTGCAAAATTCAACACATTGATCACATATCATCCATCAGTCACTTTATTGTTCTTTTAATTGTTATTTGATTGTGGACAGTATTTTTATTTTATAGTCTAGTGTTTAGAAAATTCATGCAGGAGGAAATGGGGGTAAGCATTCCATTGTACTTATACATATTATACATATGGACAATAGGAATCTTGAATGTCTGGATTGAGGAAGTATATTTTATTAGCGTTTGGAGATAAAACTCGACAAATGATCTATAACCTTATGGATTTCTTTGCAGTTGTGGTCACAGGTGAGCAACTTGTGATTATAGAACAGGCAGTTGAGGAGGAGGAGCTTCTTGTTGAGGCTGAATAGATGTGAGGAATCCATTCTCTGAGGGATGATATTCTTCAAATTTGTTGCTTAATCCTTTATAAGAATAATTATAAGAATATTGAACAGGTTTTGTTATTTGCGTCTATTAGGAGTTTGTCTGGAGTACATTTGAGGTTTCCACTATTCCATCCATCCATCTTCTCCCGCTTATCCGTAATCGGGTCGCGGAGGTAGCAGCTTCAGCAGGGGACTCCAAACTTCCCTCTCCATGGCAACATCAACTAGCTCTGACTAGGGGCCACCACCTATTCTCCTGTCAATCTCACGCTCCATCCTCCCCTCACTCGAGAACAAGACCCCGAGATACTTGAACTCCTTCACTTGGGATAAGGACTCCCTCCCTACTTGGAGTAGACAATCCACCGGTTTCCTGCTAAGAACCATGGCCTCAGATTTGGAGGTGCTGATCCTCATCCCAGCCGCTTCACATTCCGCTGCAAACCGATCCAGTCACCATACTGATGACGCAAACAGGACCACATCTTCTGCAAACAGCAGAGATTCAATCCTGAGCCCACCATACTGAAACCCCTCCCCTCCATGACTACCCCTTGAAATTCTGTCCATGAAAATCACTAACAGGATGGGTGACAAAGCGCAGCCCTGGCGGAGGCCAACACCCACTGGGAACAGGCCTGACTTACTACCGAGAATCCGGACACAGCTCTTGCTTTGGCAGTACAGAGATTGGATGGCCCTCAACAGTGACCCCCGCACCCCATACTCCCGCAGCACCCCCCACAGTATTTCCCTAGGGACCCGATCATATGCCTTCTCCAAATCCACAAAACACATGTAGACCGGATGGGCATACTCCCAAGCCCCCTCCAGGATCCTTGCAAGAGTGAAAAGATGGTCCGTTGTTCCACGACCAGGACGGAATCCGCATTGTTCCTCTTCAATCTGAGGTTCGACTGTCGGCCGAACCCTCTTTTCCAGCACCTTGGAGTAGACTTACCCAGGGAGGCTGAGTAATGTGATATCCCTGTAATTGGCACACACCCTCTGGTCACCCTTTTTGAACAGGGGTACCGCCACCCCCGTTTGACACTCCTCAGGCACTGTCCCAGACTTCCACGCAATGTTGAAAAGACGTGTCATCCATGATAGCCCCTCAGCACCCAGAGCCTTTAGCATTTCTGGACGGATCTCATCAACCCCTGGGGCTTTGCCACTGCGGAGATGTTTGACTACCGCAGTGACTTCCTCCAGGGAGATTGATGTTTGCCGTCCTTCATCCTCCAGCTCTGTCTCTACCATTGAGGGTGTAGTTGGATTAAGAAGTTCCTCAAAGTGTTCTTTCCACCGCCCGATCACCTCCTCAGTTGAGGTCAGCAATGTCCCCCTCCTGAGGCGCCGGATTGTTTGCCAGAAACGCTTTGGTGCCGACTGAAAGTCCTTCTCCATGGCTTCTCCGAATTCCTCCCACACCCGCTGCTTTGCCTCCGCTACAGCCGAGGCTGCCGTCCTCTTGGCCTGTCGATACCTCGCAACTGAGTCCGGAGTCTCACAGGCTAACATAGCCCGGAAGGCCTCCTTCTTCAGCCGGACGGCTTCCCTGACCACCTGTGTCCACCACGAAGTCCGAGGGTTGATGCCCCTTGAGGCACCAATGACCTTGAGGCCACAGCTCTCAACCGCAGCTTCGGCAATAGAAGCTTTGAACAATGACCACTCTGGCTCAATGCCCCCAGCCTCCACAGAGATGCCCGAAAAAGTCTGCCGGAGGTGGGAGTTGAAGGTCTCCCGGACAGGGGCATCCACCAGACGTTCCCAGTTCACCCGCACTACACGTTTGGGCTTACCAGGTCTGTCCAGAGGCTTCCCCCGCCATCTTACCCAACTCACCACCAGATGGTGATCGGTTGACAGCTCTGCCCCTCTCTTCACCCGAGTGTCCAAAACATGCGGCCTCAGGCCAGCTGACACGATAACAAAGTCGATCATTGACCTTCGACCTAAGGTACTCTGGTACCATGTACACTTCCGCATCCTTATGTTTGAACATGGTGTTTGTTATGGCCAATCCATGACTAGCACAGAAATCCAATAACAAAACCCCACTCCGGTTCAGATCAGGTAGGCCGTTCATCCCCAACACGCCCTTCCAAGTTTCCCCATCGTTACCCACGTGTGCGTTGAAGTCTCCCAGGAGGACTATAGAGTCCCCTTCAGGAGCCCCATGCAGGACTCCATCCAGGGTGTGCAAGAAGGTGGGATATTCCGAACTGTTGTTTGGTGCATAGGCACAAACAACAGTCAGAGTTTTCCCTCCCATGACCCTAAGGCGTAGGGAGGTGACCATCTCGTCCACCGGGGTAAACTCCAACAAAGCGGCACTCAGCCGGGGACTTGTGAGTATCCCCACACCCGCCCGGCACCTCACACCCTGAGCCACTCCAGAGAAGGAAAGAGTCCAACCCCTATCCAGGACTTTTGTTCCAGAGCCAGTGCTGTGCGTAGAGGTAAACCCCACCAGATGTAATTGGTAGCGCTCCACCTCCCGCACAAGCTCAGGCTCCTTCCCCCCCAGAGAGGTGACATTCCACGTCCCCAAAGCCAGTCTCTGTTGGCTGGGTTTGGTCCGTCGAGGCCCCCTGCCTTCACTGCCTCCTAACTGGCAGTGCACCCGACCCCAGCGGTCTTCCCGTAGGTGGTGGATTTCCACTATTCCACTACATATAAAGCATAGATCCAGAGCCCTCTTGTTTTGACTATTAAGAAGTTTGCTCTTACTTTGTGAACGTATCCAGGGAAATGGCACACGTCCTGGCCAGCGTTTAAGCATCCAGTCAACCGCAATGAAAAACAGCCCTGAAATAAAACAAGAATTTGTGTTAGTCACTAATTCTTTAGGTTTCTGAAGATACAATCGATTTATTTTCAGAACACATTTGTTAAACTACTTACAAGCGCAAATGCATATCAACAGGCATGTGCACTTGGTGACTACAGCGGATACCAACCCATCACCCTCATGGGCTAAAAGGTCCATCTGAAAGATAAAATATGATTAGAATATAAAAGATCTTTAATTATCGTATTGTTTTGACTATGCATAATTATAATATATAATATAATTTATACTGCCAATGTTGTTGTTTATATAAATATCATTATTAGATCATATAATGTGACACTAGCATTGTTTAATTGATTGTTTTAGTATTTTTAGTTTGATCAACACATCAACAGTTGCTCTTATTACACACCCCTGCTCACTACCTACTGTATATATATGTGTATATATGTATCTAGTTGATACAACTGCATACCCCTGCTCACTACCTCTTCATACTTGTATACTTACCTGTGTATATATTCCTATTATTCTGCACAAATGTCATACCTACTCTATACGTTATTTTATACATTTTGTTAGTAGTAGTTTTTTAGAAGACTATTTTAACATCTTATTTAACCACTGTACATTATATATTACCATGCACTTTACTCCAACATGTGCACTCAGGTTAGATGCCAAATACTTGTCTCTGTACTGTACTTGTGCTGTGCACTGACAATACATGTGAATCTAATCTAATACATTCCCAAAGTTAGAATGTACCACATAGTCGATTACTTACTCATCCTATGTCACTGTTTGAAAGCTACATCCAAACGCTCTGTAGTTATCCTATGATCCTTTCGTGATTGTATTTGTATAGCTGTCTGGCAGTATATAGTGGCATACAGTGTGCGAAATACCCGTCAATAATCGGGGGGGGTCCCCATCTCCCGTTTATTGCGCAATATACCGGTCGAAGATTTGTCAATATGCAGTAGGCCTATACAATATTTCATGGATGCAATCCAAGACAATCAGTAGTAGCAGCGTTTCTCAACCGGGGCGCAGTAAAATAATTATATATTCTAACGTTCATATGAATGAATACGCGACCGTTAAAGAGCCATCTGTTTTCGATTCTATGCGAGGAAATGGGAGCAGAGCTGGTCTCACACACACACACACACACACACACACACGCACACACACACACACACACACACACACACACACACACACACAGTCTGAGTGATCTGCGTCTAGGGAGGGGCAGGCCTGCACACACCCACACACACACACACCAACTTGAACGCCAAGGCTAATTATGCTATTCTTCTTAACCCCGGAACCCACACAGGACATACGCACACGCTCATCTTATGCACAGCAAAGAGCGAACAAAGTGTCTTTTACCTTAAGTGAGAATAGACCAAAGAGGCCTCGGCTCGACTTCTTCTCGTTGCCGTCCTGGTTTCCAAGAAGAAGAGAGACGATGTCCTGCTTTAATCCAGCTTTTCACAAACGGCACTGGGTCGAACTTGTCCAAAGGGGGTCCGTTTAGGTCCACAAACAGAAGCGAAGACAGGCTCTCCTCGCGCAACCTGTTGCGGCTCTGGTTGTCGGTGTTATTCACGGCGGAAAAGCCTCTTTCGCACTCAGCAGACGCATCTTTGACTGACAGTTCTAGTCTGTGCGCCAGGCAGTGTACAGACTGCACGTTCGGAAAATTGTTTTTGAGTCTGACGACAAGCCCACTGGCTTTTCCCGTGAGCACTGCAGCCCCATCGGTGGCTATGCTTATTAGGTGCGTCTTCAAAAAGTCATCATCCATTCCAGCTTTATATAGACTCGCCATCATCGAGTTATAAATTGATTCAGCATCGACCCCATCTGTAAGTTCCACTATATCCAGGAAAGGCTCCATTCAGCTCCTGCATTGTCATGAGGGGGTTGAGCTTTTTATAAGATAGCCTTTCCTTTGCTACGGTGCAGGGGCGGCGCCAGGGGGGAGCTAGGGGGTGCTGAAGCACCCCCCAGGATTGCCAAAGCACCCCCTAAGCACCCCCAATAAATATATGTGTTTTTAAATTTTTAAATTTTTTTTAATTATTATTATTATTTTTATTAAATAAAATTAGAAACATTATTGATTACATCAATGCAAATGTGAAACAAACACACATCATTTCTGGACAAAAAAATGATACTGCCCATGGCCCGCCACTATCGAATCAGTGAGGAACACCTGTCTGCAGAGCTTTACCAAGTTCGCCGGCTGTTGCAAAGAAAAGAAGAACAGGGACATACTATCACCAGCACCAAGGAGTTTCTATCCCTCATGAGGCCACACAGAGATGCATTTATAGACTTGTACAAACTGATATGCATATCTCTGACACTTCCCGTGACCTCAGTGAGCTGTGAGCGCAGTTTTTCTTGTCTGCGTCGTTTGAAAAACTACCTGAGGAACACCAGTGGGGACTCTCGAACCAGTAACCTGGCACTGTTGGCTATAAACACCGTGAGAACAAGGGCCCTGGACAGCGACACAATCATTGATGCGTTTGCCCTCAACCACAACAACAGACGCATTGTTTTGTTATGAAGACGTCTAATGGTAAGTGCATGATGATGCACCCCCTCTGTTGCCTATTATAAATGTAATGCATTGATGGTTGAGGCAAACATTCTGACTGTTTATAGTTATTTCTATGTGGCCTACTTGTGTTTAATTTGATGTTCAGAGCCAGAGGTGTGTTAGGCTTGTGGACCTTACCCGCTGTAACAGTTGTAAATATGCAGTGGTGTTTCTTTGTACATCATTTAAATGAGTATAATCACACTAATTCTGTGTTCTTCGTTTATTTATGTTCAATACCTGACAAGGTCGGAGATCAGTGGGCGGAACTTCTGAAATGTAGTCCCTGTACTCAGAGGATTCTTTTTGTGGGTACACCCCCCCTTTATAGTGTGTCCCTCACGTTTCCTCTTCCCTTTTTGTTTTTGTAAATGTTTCCACGTGAGAGGAGTCGCTGTGAGGGATACTAAATGTTATACTGATTTGTTATATCTGTTGTCAGCTTGTCAGTGATTAAAAGGAAATCGTCTAAACCAGGGGTCGGGAACCTTTTTGACTAAGAGAGCCATGAAAGCAAAAAATTTGGAAATTTATTTCAGTGAGAGCCATATAATATATTTTAAAAGTGAATTCAACTAAATGTCAGTATAATAAGCCTCTGAATTTATTCTTTTAAATAATGTTGTTATAACACTCACCATTAATGCGACTTCTGGTGCTGCATGGATTTGCTGATGTCTTTGTAGTCGGGTTGGTACTTGGTGAGGTTAAGCTTCATGCAAGCGTTGAGGCTTTCATCCGTTAAACGTGATCGTAGGTTGGACTTGATGTTTTTAAGATGTGAGAATGACTGCTCACATGCATACGTAGATCCAAACATGGTCAATACAGCAATACTCACACGCTGCAGTGTGTGGTATGTGACAGGAAGCGCGTTCCAAGTTTTGAGAATCAGCTGGTCTTCGGGTTGGAGTTTTTTCATTTCTGTCCACATGTGCTTGCTCGCCAACTCCGCTTTCTGTCGTGTGATTCTTTCCAAATCTTCATTCAGTGACTTGAACTTATTCACCCACATGTCTGAGGCCTTCAGGTCAGCCACTTCTGCTTCAAAATCTCTGACGGAGACACCAGGGATGTAATTCAGGTCGGCTGTGTTCAGTGAACACTCGTTTGGATGGGTGATGAACTTAAAAAGACGAGTGTGCTCACGAAATTCTCCAAAGCGTGCTTTGAAGGACTGTAGGAGACTGGATGTGCAGCCAGCTAGCTGGTGGAGATCAAGGTTTTGAATGGGCTCACTTGCTGTGCATGCATCTTTAAATTGGCTCAGTTTTTCAAAATGTAGTAAACGACCTGTTTCAAGATCCGTGATGAAAAGCTCCAGCTTGTTTTCAAAAGCAAATACAGCTTGTTGAAGGGATAACACTGTATTTCCAATGCCTTGCATTTTCACGTTGAGCTGGTTCAGATGTTCAGTCAGATCTACGAGATAGTAAAACTTGAGGAGCCACTCGGTGTCGGCTAGCTCAGGATGCCCGACGCCTTTCATTTCAAGGAAAGTCCGGATTTCGTTCAGGCAAGCCGCAAAACGGCTAAGCACCTTCCCTCTTGACAACCAACGCACATTGCTGTGCAAAAGCAGACCAGGATAGTTATTTACTTCATCCAGCAGTGTTTTAAACTGGCGATCATTTAAGGCTCGGGCAACAATAAAGTTGAACAGGACATGCGCAGTGAAAAATCGATGGATGGATTAAAACAAGTGAGAATATTTTGTTTTATCTGCGAGCCATATGCAATCATCAAAAGAGCCACATCTGGCTCGCGAGCCATAGGTTCCCGACCCCTGGTCTAAACGGTATGCTGGCTGGGGTCTCATCCATCCATGAACAACACAAAACACAACGCAGAGACCGCTTAATGTTGCTCTCAAAGGGCACCAATTGATGCTTTTAACTTCAATATTTAAAAAAAAATCTTCACGGGGGAGCATGGCCCCGGGCCCTCCTAGAGGAGGGGAGGACCCTCCTAGAGGAGGGGAGGACCCTCCTAGAGGAGGTTACGTCCACTCCCCAAAATAGCACTTTACCCCTGCTTACACCTATATGCTGTGAGCTGATTATCGAGCCTTCATTGTAACAGTCGCGGGTGTACTGCGTGTGTGCGTGTGGGGGTGTTGCCGTAGAAAATTCCACTGTAGTGCCGGTGCATTAATGGGAAACCCTAAATGTTTCAGCACCCTCTATGAAACGTCAAGCTACCCCACAGCACCCCCTAGCGAAAATCTCTGGCGCCGCCACTGGTACACTGTGACGCACACAAATGACGTCTTCCGTGGGGCGCATTTAAAAAAGGGCCCCACGGGAAGACGTTTTGAGGACGCTGATTGGCTACATTTTATGTCACTCGTTTATATCTTGAATCAGCAATTGGCTAAACTGCTACAGAGACCCGCCTCCGTGGGGCGATTTGAAAAGCGCCCCAGCAGCATCGTCATACAAATGCGCCCTTAAGGCTGCAGTGTACTAGGCATATGTGTACTAGGAAAAGCATATTATGTTGCGCAAATTATTTTAAAATCATATTTTACACATATTTCTGGGTGCATTCCACACACATATTGACAATTTATATATATATATTTTTTTTTTTGTGCGTGTGGTTTGGGGGGGGCGGCGCCCCAGCGCCCCCTATGGGCCAGCCGCCACTGTCCTACACGTAATGGTTATTATGTTATTATAATAAGCGGTAGCCTACTCGTCATATCATTGTCAAGTCAATCAATATATATATATTATGGTGTGTAGGAGTACACCATGACCGCGGACGGACTAGGACCACACCTGTTGCTAATTCAGAATCCGAGCTTCACAAGCACAGGCCTACCACGACAAGACAAACCACCACATGGGTGGAACCCACAAGTCCATGAAACATGATACCTGTCATAATGTTTAGAGTATTTCAACTGCTTTAATCACTGGAATGCAGAGCAATGTGTTTCATTTATCATATGATTTATTTACATGACACAATTATTACAATAATGATAATACAACAATTTGACAAATATTTGAATATTTGAGTGTACATAATCATACTTTAACTGATATGACTTTGTGTTATTGGCATGTAGACACTAGAACTGTCTTGTCCTCAGCGTTGTTCACAGTGTTGTCCTCAGTGTTGTTCACAGTGTTGTCCTCAGTGTTGTTCAGTGTTGTCCACAGCGTTGTTCACAGCGTTGTTCACAGTGTTGTCCACAGCGTTGTTCACAGTGTTGTTCACAGTGTTGTTCACAGTGTTGTCCACAGCGTTGTTCACAGTGTTGTCCACAGCGTTGTTCACAGTGTTGTTCACAGTGTTGTTCACAGTGTTGTCCACAGCGTTGTTCACAGTGTTGTTCACAGTGTTGTTCACAGTGTTGTCCACAGCGTTGTTCACAGTGTTGTCCTCAGCTTTGACCCAAGCTTTCACACGCTGACCTACATTCTTCAGCCCTGTGGAGAAGTTATATAAGGTTTGCAAAATGAGGTACAGTTAACCGTGATGTACACACACCATTCAGCATTCATATCTAAATTCTAGAGTCTCGGGGGCGACATTGGGCCCCGCCCACTTCCCAGAATATAGGGGGGCTTAAGCCCCGCCCCCTTCCCAGAGTCTCAGGGATGACATTAGGCCCCGCCCCTTCCCAGAGAGTCTCAGGGACGACATTAGGCCCCGCCCCCTTCCCAGAGAGTCTCAGGGGTGACGTCATGAGATCCTCATTTGTTCTCCGTACACGGAGGGCGTTTCGACCAAAAGCAAGTGATGTAAAAAAAAAAAAATGGCCATTCCATAAGCAATGTGGTGGATTTACGGTCGCATTTGTGGTACGCTTCGACGCTTAGAGATATTTTAGACTGAGATTTACTTTCCGTGCGGCGGGTTTGTGTCTCCCTCCTCTCCCGACTAGGCCCGTGGTTCTCCTCTCCGAGCTCGGAGATGCTAACGTCGTAGGAGGAGGAGGAGGAGGAGGACTAGCTCGGAGAGACATGGAGGCTAACCTTGCAGCAGAGGGGAGTGTTCGTACAGCTACATCGAGCCTAGCGTCTATATCAGGGGTGCCCAACCAGTCGATCGTGATCGACTGGTTGGGCACCAGCGGGGGATATTATTCAACAGATCAGAGTGTAGGACACTTAAAGACACCCATGATTATTCATCCATGATACGTCATTCGTACAACCGTGTCGTGCATACAGTTGTAAGCAATCAATGCATAATACAAAAGTCAAATACTTACACTTACTAGTACGTCCTAGTAAACCGCTTCTAAAAAAACAAAAGAGTGTGTTAAGAGTGAACTATGTGGCAGCAATGTGGTATAATTTCATGGACACACGTCATAAAGCCTTATTTGTTATGTATCCATATATCGAAATGTCGAGATATATATATATATATATATATATATATATATATATATATATATATATATATATATGAGAACGATTAAATTCGAACTAAACTAGCATACTTCCTTTGCCTTCACGACGCTGAATTAGACTTTGTATTGTTTCAGTTTCGTTCTAGGGTTCAGCTCAACGTTAGGGTGAAAGCCACTCAAAGAGCCATTTAGGACAGTCAGACGGCCACTAATAGTTACCAAGAATTCAGCCACTTACCCAAAGCATTGATAATGTGTCTGACTCTCTGACATGATCTATCAGTCGCCAACCAGCTCTGTCAAACCTTCACTTGTGTGTGTGTGTGTGTGCGTGCCCACGTGCGCATGCGCACTGATGTGTGTGCGTGTGTGCGTCCTGATTACAGTATTATGTAGTATTTCTACATTAGCAACGATAGATTGTGCTACTTTTAATAAGAAATAGCCTACACTAAATCTGCTCACGACTACGTACTGAGGTCAACGGAACCCCGCCCCTTTGCCAGTCTAGGGGGGGTTAAGCCCCGCCCTCTTCCCAGAGTCTCGGGGGCGACATTAGGCCCCGCCCTCTTCCCAGAGTCTAGGGGGGGTTAAGCCCCGCCCTCTTCCCAGGGTTTGTGTCTCCCTCCTCTCCCGACTAGGCCCGTGGTTCTCCTCTCCGAGCTCGGAGATGCTAACGTCGTAGGAGGAGGAGGAGGAGGACTAGCTCGGAGAGACATGGAGGCTAACCTTGCAGCAGAGGGGAGTGTTCGTACAGCTACATCGAGCCTAGCGTCTATATCAGGGGTGCCCAACCAGTCGATCGTGATCGACTGGTTGGGCACCAGCGGGGGATATTATTCAACAGATCAGAGTGTAGGACACTTAAAGACACCCATGATTATTCATCCATGATGATACGTCATTCGTACAACCGTGTTGTGCATACAGTTGTAAGCAATCAATACATAATACAAAAGTCAAATACTTACACTTCCAACGAGGCATCCGATCCTGTAACATCCTGGGAAATCCAAAAACAGTCATTCATTTTGCATAATATAATACAATAATTCAATGTGTTATGTTTATCCACATATTAGCAGTCTATAATATACTATTTATAATAAAAGTAAATAGGTGGTTGGTGGCTTGTTTAAGCTGGGTGTAAGTCTGGGGCTTGGCAAGGCTGCACACCTGTGGGTCCTTGGTAATCAAGGCAGGGTAAACCAGCCCCCCCCCCCCACACACACACACACACACACACACACACACACACACACACACACACACACACACACACACACACACACACACACACACACACACACACACACACACACACACACACACACACACACACACACACACACACACACACGTCAGCCTGTATGTACCACCTGCTCTGCCTGCTAAATGCCTCTCAACCTGACCAGTTTGTCTAGTGTCTTGTGGTTGGAGGAGCTGGTTGATGATGAACATCATGGTTATACCTTTGAGGATGCTTGTCCAAACACATCCAGGACCTTTTGGAGTTCTTGTTCGTTGTGAGGGCAATCGAGCAGACGACCTTCGTAGAACAGAAGGTCCACGGTGAGGAGGATGGAGTCCCAGACGGTGACTCCAGGGCCAGGAAAGACAGATCTTTCTGGATCAAAGGTGTGATGCAGCAGCACCAGGATAACTGGCTTACCGGCTGTCAGGATATACATTAAAACAGATGTCAGGTCAGTACAATGTTGAAAGATTTAAACATAATGGTGATTGATTTGTAAGATTACAATCGACGGGCTTGTTCCACACCTGGACATTTGTCTTTAGTCTCCTGGATGTCAATGCCAGCCCTAGTGCTGATCACACAAAAGGCCAGGATGTAGTCACATTGGTCTGAGGATGTCACTTCAATCTTCTGGCCTTTGCCCTTGACTTTGGCTGTAACTGCATCGGTCACGCCAGTGCTCCCATTTACAGTGAAAAACGTCTTCATGTGCGCACCTGTAGACAAAACCACCAAACTAATACATTAACAGGATAGGATGCTTAACCTGCAATGAGTCTTTTTCATTTTTTTTTAAGATGTAGGCCTACAATTATTGAAAAATACATTATAATACACAAGGTCTATTAAGAATCTTACCAGTACGTCCTGGTGTAACGCTTCTAAAAAAAACAAAAGAGAAATTATGAGGCAGCAATGTGGTATAATTTCATGGACACACGTCATAAAGCCTTATTTGTTATGTATCTATATATCGATATATGTCGATATGTCGATATATATATATAATATATATACATGTATGAGAACGATTTAATTCAAACTAAACTAGCATACTTCCTTTGCCTTCACGACGCTGAATTAGACTTTGTATTGTTTCAGTTTCGTTCTAGGGTTCAGCTCAACGTTAGGGTGAAAGCCACTCAAAGAGCCATTTAGGACAGTCAGACGGCCACTAATAGTTACCAAGAATTGAGCCACTTACCGCAAGGATTCATCATGTGTCTGACTCTCTGACATGATCTATCAGTCGCCAACCAGCTCTGTCAAACCTTCACTTGTGTGTGTGTGTGTGTGTGTGTGCCCACGTGCGCATGCGCACTGATGTGTGTGCGTGTGTGTGTATGTGTGTGCGTCCTGATTACAGTATTATGTAGTATTTCTACATTAGCGACGATAGATTGTGCTACTTTTAATAAGAAATAGCCTACACTAAATCTGCTCACGACTACGTACTGAGGTCAACGGAACCCCGCCCCTTTGCCAGTCTAGGGGGGGTTAAGCCCCGCCCTCTTCCCAGAGTCTCGGGGGCGACATTAGGCCCCGCCCTCTTCCCAGAGTCTAGGGGGGGTTAAGCCCCGCCCTCTTCCCAGGGTTTGTGTCTCCCTCCTCTCCCGACTAGGCCCGTGGTTCTCCTCTCCGAGCTCGGAGATGCTAACGTCGTAGGAGGAGGAGGAGGACTAGCTCGGAGAGACATGGAGGCTAACCTTGCAGCAGAGGGGAGTGTTCGAACAGCTACATCGAGCCTAGCGTCTATATCAGGGGTGCCCAACCAGTCGATCGTGATCGACTGGTTGGGCACCAGCGGGGGATATTATTCAACAGATCAGAGTGTAGGACACTTAAAGACACCCATGATTATTCATCCATGATGATACGTCATTCGTACAACCGTGTCGTGAATACAGTTGTAAGCAATCAATACATAATACAAAAGTCAAATACTTACGCATCCGACGAGGCATCAGATCCTGTAACATCCTGGGAAATCCAAAAACAGTCATTCATTTAGCATGATATAATACAATAATTCAATGTGTTATGTTTATCCACATATTAGCAGTCTATAATATACTATTTATAATAAAAGTAAATAGGTGGTTGGTGGCTTGTTTAAGCTGGGTCTAAGTCTGGGGCTTGGCAAGGCTGCACACCTGTGGGTCCTTGGTAATCAAGGCAGGGTAAACCAGCCACCCACACACACACACACACACACACACACACACACTCAGGAGGAGCACAGATATGTCAGCCTGTATGTACCACCTGCTCTGCCTGCTAAATGATTCTCAACCTGACCAGTTTGTCTAGTGTCTTGTGGTTGGAGGAGCTGGTTGATGATGAACATCATGTTATACCTTTGAGGATGCTTGTCCAAACACATCCAGGACCTTTTGGAGTTCTTGTTCGTTGTGAGGGCAATCGAGCAGACGACCTTCGTAGAACAGAAGGTCCACGGTGAGGAGGATGGAGTCCCAGAAGGTGACTCCAGGGCCAGGAAAGACAGATCTTTCTGGATCAAAGGTGTGATGCAGCAGCACCAGGATAACTGGCTTACCGGCTGTCAGGATATACATTAAAACAGATGTCAGGTCAGTACAATGTTGAAAGATTTAAACATAATGCTGATTGATTTGTAAGATTACAATCGACGGGCTTGTTCCACACCTGGACATTTGTCTTTAGTCTCCTGGATGTCAATGCCAGCCCTAGTGCTGATCACACAAAAGGCCAGGATGTAGTCACATTGGTCTGAGGATGTCACTTCAATCTTCTGGCCTTTGCCCTTGACTTTGGCTGTAACTGCATCGGTCACACCAGTGCTCCCATTTACAGTGAAAAACGTCTTCATGTGCGCACCTGTAGACAAAACCACCAAACTAATACATTAACAGGATAGGATGCTTAATACATTATAATACACAAGGTCTATTAAGAATCTTACCAGTACGTCCTGGTGTAACGCTTCTAAAAAAACAAAAGAGAAACTATGAGGCAGCAATGTGGTATAATTTCATGGACACACGTCATAAAGCCTTATTTGTTATGTATCCATATATCGATATATATCGATATGTCGATATATATATAATATATATACATGTATGAGAACGATTTAATTAAACTAAACTAGCATACTTCCTTTGCCTTCACGACGCTGAATTAGACTTTGTATTGTTTCAGTTTCGTTCTAGGGTTCAGCTCAACGTTAGGGTGAAAGCCACTCAAAGAGCCATTTAGGACAGTCAGACGGCCACTAATAGTTACCAAGAATTCAGCCACTTACCCAAAGGATTCATCATGTGTCTGACTTTTGACATGATCTATCAGTCGTCAACCAGCTCTGTCAAACCTTCACTTGTGTGTGTGTGTGAGAGAGTGTGTGTGTGTGTGAGAGAGTGTGTGTGTGTGTGTGAGAGAGTGTGTGTGTGGGCAGGGGCGCCGTAAGGGCGTGAAAAGTTAGGACGATTCTAAGGGCCCGTGACTGACAGGGGGACCCACAATGTTTAGAACATTAAGAAAAATAAATCTAAGTAACCTTTCATCAATCATCAATAATTAACATTAATATGAACTTATATTGATAAAGTACTCACTAAACTTACGATTAATTTAACTTCTTTCTTCCAAAAGTTAATTATCCAAAGCCTCTGTACACCCCCTCTATTTACATGTAATGGTTTGGTCCTGTCTCCAAACGCGCTGCCGCCCCGGCACTTTCTAGCAGAGAAAAGTGAGGAAAAGGACAGACAAAGTGAGGAAAAGGACAGACAAAGTGAGGAAAAGGACAGACAAAGTGAGGAAAAGGACAGACAAAGTGAGGAAAAGGACAGACAAAGTGAGCAAGCTATAAATGACAAGTTATGCTAAATAGATTCTGAGGAAGAAAATCTTCTGTCAAATGACCGCTTTGTGGCCAGCAAATAGGACTAATATGGACAGGGAGTCTATAGTTAGGACATTGGCCACAAGAGATGAAGACCAACAAATGCTACAGGATGCTGAGGGAAAGCCATTCCCACAATACTTGCAGTATAATAAGGCAGCAAATGGAAGAGAAAAGGTGAAGAGAGACAGCTAAAGCACTAATGCACTATATTGCATCCCATGTGTGCTTTTCTCCCATGAACAAAAAAGACCTTCCCTTAGTGTACTGAACAGTCAACATGGATATCAAATGTCTGATGTGAAGTGGCGTCGTATGTGTTGTGCCCCCCCCCCACGCTCTAATCGATCCCAGGTGTTGCCCATCATAATCAGGCCTACTGAGGGATCTACCCTTCTTTAGGCTGCCGAGGACCGACTTCGGGCGCTTGGTTATTGTTATGTTACGTGCATTCCTTGTTTGTGTTCCTACCTATTTTCTTTCTGTTTAAGGGGTTCTAGGGACACCTATAGGCCATTAGGTAAATGTTTCCTATTTTTCTCAATTACATCGAGATTCTCATTAGTTGTTAGAATTCACGTGGGTTGTTAGTCACGTGATCAGAGCAGCGCCATTTTCCGGTTGTTGTTCAAGGGCTTTCAATCTTGTTCCATCTGCCGGTGTGATCTTAAAAGAAGCTTTGTTTGTGAGTATATATTCGTTCATCTATGTATTTAGAGATTTGATGTGCTCATATTTGTTATATTTCGTAATATTTGTGTACTTTATTGATAGTTGCCCTTTGTATTGTTTACAGTTTCACACTTCAGTTACTTGACCATCTTCAATAAATGGACGTAGAAGTGCACGTCCGTAACGTACTTTGGGCTCGTCATTGGATCAAGTTGAAGGTGTTTAGCTATCTGGCGATGTGCGCCCTGCTACGTGCTCAGGTACCAGAATAGTTATTGAGAACCACTGTCACGAGAGACTGCGTGTTCCAGCTCCGACCTCGCCAAGTATCCAGTCCAACCCTGCCTAGTTTATGTTTTTGATGTTGGAGATAATTACAGTAAAGACATTTTTCCGTTGTTTTGAGTGTTTCTCTACTTCTGGGTTCTTTGGCACATTTGGCTCGTCGGTCTTGTTGGGGCGTAACAGAATAACCAAGCCAAGAATGAGCCAAGCCGAGAACCCAGAAGCGGGGCGCGGGACACCGTCCGAGTTACGCCAGATAGTAACGGAACAAGCCATCGAACTTACCCAACTGCAGGCCGAACTGGGTTCGGCCTGCGGTGCTGGAGAACACATCGCAGACTACCGTCAGTACGGTCACCAGTCTCACCGCCAAGGTGGATGCTATGTCCAGAGCCCTAGCATCCATCCAGCGATCTCTGGACGTGTTAGCCGTCAGCACCTATCCAGCCCCAGGTTCCGGTCCGGGAACCAGTTCGTCCTACATCCCAGCTGGCCCCGATGTCCCCGCAGGGTCAATCGTTTGCGCCGAGCCCAGCTTGGTTAGCCCCAGATCGTTCGGAGGCGATTTGAACCAGTGCCGTGGGTTCCTAGCTCAGTGCGAGTTGCTGTTCACACATCAGCCGTCCAAGTATTCCTCTGGTGGGGCCAGGATTGCTTTTGTGATGTCCCTCCTTGCCGACAGAGCTCTTAGCTGGGCGATAGCCGCGGTGAACAGCGACGGGGGTTATGCCACCGATTATCCCCTGTTCAAGCGTGAGTTTTGCCAGGTCTTTGACCATCCATTGGACGGGCTGGATTCTGCAAGCCGGCTGCTAGTTTGCCATCAGGGGTCTCGCTCGGTGGCCGATTTCACGGTGGAGTTCCGGATCCTAGCCATAGAGCGTGGTTGGGACGATAGAGCTCTCCTCTGTCTCTATCGCAAGGGTTTGAGCGACGCCGTCAAGGACCTCATCGTTCGAGACAGCCCGGAGACGCTGAGGGATTGAATCACCCTGGCGCTCCAAATGGACTCACGGCTGTGTGAACACCGTTTGGACCGAGCCCAGCGTTTGTTCCTTCGCCCGGCTCCCGGTCGCTCTGCCTCGGCGACCGCCACCCAGTCCGCGGCGGGCTTGGCCACGCCCCATTTTTAGCACGCGCTGTCTGTTGACAGGTTGACGTCCGGGCCCGGAGGGCCCATGGAGATTGGCCGATCCCACCTTTCGGCAGGACTAAGAGAGTACAGGATGTCCCACCAGCAGTGCCTCTACTGTGGGAAGGAGGGACATTATGTCAGATCCTGCCCAACCCGCCCAAACGACCAAGCTCACCAGTAAGGGGCATACGGGTGAGCAAGACATCCCTTTCCCCGCCCCGTAGTACGTTAAATCGTCTCTTTCCGGCCACCTTAGCCTGGGGTACGGAGACCTTGTCGGTTGGCGCTCTCATAGACTCGGGTGCAGACAAGTGTCTACTGGATGTTACTCTAGCCCGACAGGCGGGAGTCCCTTTGGTGGCTTTAGATCGCACCCTCTCTCCTCGGGCCATTGATGGGCATTCTTTGGGTACTATTACGCACGCTACTGACCTTCTCACACTCACTCTTTCGGTCCATTTGTTTCTTTGTTTTGCACGCCCCCACGGCGCCTCTAGTGTTGGGTAGACCCTGGCTGGAGAGGCACGACCCTCACATCTCCTGGGCGTCTGGGCGGGTCTTGGGGTGGAGTACAGCTTGTCACGCTACCTGTCTGCGTTCCGCCCTGTCTCCGTCCAGCGGTTCCAGGCCTGTGTCCTCTCCACCAGATATCACTGGGGTGCCTCACATTTATCACGACCTCTCTCTGGTGTTTAGTAAGGACAGAGCCCTCTCACTCCCCCCTCACCGGCCTTATGATTGTCCCATCGACCTCCTTCCTGGGGCCGCCCTTCCTAAGAGGCGGCTCTACAACATCTCCCAGCCGGAGAGGGAGGCGATGCGCAACTATAGTCCCTAGCCTCAGGCCTTATAAAGCCGTCATCTTCGCCCCTCGCAGCGGGATTCTTCTTCGTGGCTAAGAAGGACGGTGGCCTGAGGCCCTGTATAGACTATCGGGCACTGAACGACGTCACAGTGAAGAATAGGTACCCCCTGCCACTTCTTAGTTCCACTTTCGAGCCACTCACGCACGCCCGAGTGTTCACCAAGTTGGACCTTCGTAACGCGTACCACTTAGTCAGGATCAGGGAGGGTGACGAGTGGAAGACGGCCTTCAACACCCATCTCGGCCACTATGAGTACCGCGTCATGCCGTTCGGTCTGTCCAATGCCCCCGGAGTTTTCCAAGGCCTGGTGAATGACGTGCTGAGGGACATGCGAAACATCTTTGTGGTGGTGTACCTGGACTACATCCTGATTTTCTCTAGGTCCATGGAGGAACACCACCAGCACATCCGCCTGGTGCTACAACGGCTGTTGGAGAACAGGCTCTACGTGAAGGCTTAGAAGTGCGTCTTCCACACCGACTCGGTGACGTATCTCGGCAACGTGGTGGAGGATGGACAGATGCGTGCAGACCCCGCTAAGATCAAGGTGGTGGAGGAATGGCCGCGCCCTACTGACCGCACGCAGCTCAGGCGCTTCCTGGGTTTTGCAGGCTTTGTGCGGCGGTTCATCAAGGGGTTCTGCCCCCCTCAACGCCCTCACCTCCTCCTCTCGACCGTTCGTGTGGACACCTGAGGCGGAGTCGGCCTTCCTCCGACTCAGGAGCTTGTTCACCACAGCCCCGGTTCTCGTCCACCCCGACCCGGCGAGGCAGTACATCGTCGAGGTAGATGCGTCGGACACAGGCATCGGAGCCGTTCTCTCACAGCGGTCGTGTGCCTATTTCACTCGGCGTTTCGAACCCGCTGAGAGGAACTATGATGTGGGCAACAAGGAACTGTTGGCGGTTCACGCCGCCCTGGAGGAGTGGAGACACTGGTTGGAGGGAGCGGAGCTACCGTTCATCGTGTGGTCGGATCACATGAACCTGGCCTACATGAGGACGGTGAAGAGGCTGAACTCCAGGCAGGCCCGCTGGGCCCTTTTCTTCAGCCGGTTCAATTTCACCCTCACCTACCGTCCGGGCTCCAAGAACGTCAGAGCTGATGCCCTCTCCCGTCAGTTCCCGGGGGAGGGTCCTGCCGTCAAGGAGAACCCCGACACCATCCTTCCCTCTGCCCGGGTGGTGGGTGTAGTCACCTGGGCCATCGAGCCGCTGGTGAGACAGGCCCAGCGGGCCGAGCCAGACCCAGGTAACGGTCCCTGTAACCGGTTGTTTGTGCCTCTTGCTGTCCGCCCGCAGGTGTTGGAGTGGGGCCACTCCAGCCACTTTGCTTGTCACCCCGGGGAGCGGTGGACGGCAGAGTTCATCAGCCGGAGGTTCTGGTGGACCACTCTCAGGAGGGATGTCAGGGGGTTTGTAGCCGCCTGCGCCCGGAGCAAGGCTTCGCATCGCCCTCCAGCAGGTCTCCTGCACCCCCTCCCCGTTCCCAGTCGCCCATGGTCCCACATTGCCTTGGACTTTATTACTGGGCTTCCTGTTTCCCAAGGCTGTGACACCATCCTGACCGTGGTCGATCGCTTCTCCAAGGCTGTTCATTTTGTTTCCCTCCCAAGGCTTCCCTGGGCGGGCGAAACAGTGGACCTCCTGACCCTCCATGTGGTCAGCCTACATTGAATCCCCTCTGACATTGTGTCCAACCGCGGCCCCCAATTCATCACCAAGGTGTGGCAGGCCTTCTACAAGGGAATTGGGGCCACGGCCAGCCTATCCTCTGGTTACCACCCCCAGTCCAATGGGCAGGCGGAGCGCGCCAACCAGGCCGTCGAGGCAGCTCTTCGTTGCGTCACCTCGAGTAACCCCACCTCCTGGGCCAAGTACCTGCCCTGGGTGGAGTATTCCCTCAACGCTATGGAGAGCTCCGCTACTGGTATGTCCCCATTCCAGTGTTCCCTGGGCTACCAGCCCCCTCTGTTTCCCCAACAGGAGCTGGAGGTGGCGGTCCCGTCCACCAGGGCCCACCTCCGCCGGTGTCAACGCGTTTGGAGGGCCGCCCGGGCCGCACTACTCCGGGACCTGCCCCTCCAGACCTCCCAGACATCAACTCGTAAGTTGAATCCCCGGTACGTTGGTCCCTACACTGTGGATCGAGTCACTAACCCCTCTGCGGTGCGTTTAGTTCTCCCTCCGGCTCTCCGGGTTCACCCCGTGTTTCATGTGTCTCAGCTGAAACCCGTGGCCTCCAGTCCCTTGTCTCCCCCTGTTACAGCTCCTCCGCTTCCCCGGGTCCTGGCGGATGGAGATCCGGTATGGTCGGTCCGTAAGCTCCTCGCCGTCCGCCGCTGGGGGCGGGGTTTCCAGTAGCTAGTGGATTGGGAGGGCTTCGGTCCGGAGGACCGGAGCTGGGTGCCCTCTTCCTATCTCGCGGACCCATCCCTGCTGGACGACTTCTATCGGGAGAACCCGGGGGCTCTGGGGCGGTCGGCCGGTGCCTCCCCTCAGGGGGGGGATACTGTTGTGCCCCCCCCACGCTCTAATCTATCCAAGGTGTTGCCCATCATAATCAAGCCTACTGAGGCTAATTAACACCTGGGATCTACCCTTCTTTAGGCTGCCGAGGACCGACGTCGGGCGCTTGGTTATTGAGAACCACTGTCACGGGAGACTGCGTGTTCCAGCTCCGACCACGCCAAGTAACCAGTCCAACCCTGCCTAGTTAATGTTTTGGATGTTGGAGATAATTACAGTAAAGACATTTTTTCCGTTGTTTTGAGTGTCCGTGTCTCTCTACTTCTGGGTTCTTTGGCACATTTGGCTCGTCGGTCTCGTTGGGGCGTAACAGTATGTATGATAAGTTCCCGAACCATGAGAAGAATAAGGCACACAGAGACTGCTACTTAAAGTGGAAGAATTTGCATCAATCTGTAATGGAAGTTAGCGGCATTGACTGTCAGTTGCAGAAGCAGATACAAATAGAAACTGAGAAAAATAGAGCTCTCTTGCAGAGAATCCTAGATGTAACACTGCACTTGGCATCAAGGAATTTACCATTCAGGGGTAAAACCAAAGATCTGAATGACATTCACAATGGCAATTTCCTAGGTACACTAGAGCTGTTATCTCATTACGACCCACTGTTGAATGAACACTTACAAAAAGTTAAGGACAAAAAGAAAGGAACCAGGCTGACACATTATTTGAGCTCTGACATTCAAAATGAATTCATTGAGTTATGAGTTATTAGAGTTATGTGCCAGAAGAATTTTGAAAACAATTCTAAAGGAAAGGGAGGATTCTATTTATTATTCAGTCATCTGTGATGATTCTATTTATTATTCAGTCATCTGTGATGATTCTATTTATTATTCAGTCATCTGTGATGATTCTATTTATTATTCAGTCATCTGTGAGGATTCTATTTATTATTCAGTCATCTGTGAGGATTCTATTTATTATTCAGTCATCTGTGATGATTCTATTTATTATTCATCTGTGATGCTACACCAGACATTTCACATACTGAGCAAAACGTTGTGCTCATAAGATATGTGAATTATAACAAAGAAACTGATGACTGGGAGATCATTGAACGGTTCCTTGAATTCAAGGACTTCCACAAAAAGACGGCGTGAGATAGCCGAGATGATTGAAAATGTGCTTCAAGACAAAGGGATAGACATTGCAGACTGCAGAGGGCAGGGATATGACAATGGGGCAAACATGTCAGGAAAAGTCAAGGAAGTCCAAACCCAAATACTGAAAAAAATAATCTGGCTACATTTTCACCTTGTGCCTCCCACACCCTAAATCGTGTAGGTGTGCAGGCTGCAGAATCAAGCACAGAAGTGTCAACATTTTTTGGCTGCATCAATCGCCTTTACACACTTGTTAGTGCCAGTCCAGGGTGATGGGCCATCTACAAAGAGAAAACAGTGACTTTGCCTGTAAGAAGGCTAGGCGCTGGGCTCTTGGTGAGCTGAGCAAGGGCTCGTAAAAACTGTTAAAGGGCAAGGCTATGGTAACGATATTGGATCACTACACACAAGATGCATGATGAGAAAAAGCCTGAGAACAGGTAATATTCTCTGATTTAGCACCACCATAAGGCCTTTTCATTTCCATTTCCGTTTTGTTGTCCATTTACACTTTAATATGCTTATTTTGTAGTTGGTATGTATATTTCATTTTTAAATCAGCTCCTCATGTTATTTTTGTGTTATAGCATTTTATAAATGATAATATTGGTGGTAATGTTCACTTTAATTTAATTTAAGAGGTATGTAACTTAAATGTATATTTAAGTTATATTTATTTGGATTTATGCATTCATGTTGAGAATGTTCCATTCAAAAATGTTATTATTAAAAAGGCATTTACACCATAAAAGATGACTATTGAGATCTATTGTCAGGAATGTTAGTCTTGAATCAAATAGTGAATTCTACTGCAGCAGAATGTGTTATTTTTCACAGCTCAGTGTCAGTAAATATTGTGCAGTTAGTATTGAACTACAAGATAGATGCAAGCCTGTACAGGTAGTGCTATTTAAAGCATAAATGAGTCGGTTGGGTTCTGGAGGTCGTTACAGCAATTGTGCTTGGTTGGCGTGGCCTGTGCCTGGTGGTGGGGCCCAATGTGATATATTTTCATGGGGCCCAAAATCCCTGGCGGCGCCCCTGTGTTACATTAGTGACGATAGATTGTGCTACTTTTAATAAGAAATAGCCTACACTAAATCTGCTAAGGACTACGTACGGAGGTCAACGGAACCCCGCCCCCTTCCCAGAGACTCGGGGGCGACGTTAGGCCCCGCCCCCTTCCCAGAGTCTAGGGGGGGTTAAGCCCCGCCCTCTTCCCAGAGTCTCGGGGGCGACATTAAGCCCTGCCCCCTTCCCAGAGTCTCGGGGATGACATTAGGCCCCGGCCCCTTCCCAGTGTCGGGGGCAACATTGGGCCCCGCCCCCTTCCCAGAGAGTCTCAGGGGTGACGTCATGATTTGTTTTCCGCACACGGAGGGCGTTTCGACCAAAAGCAAGTGATGTAAAAAAAAAAAAATGGCCATTCCATAAGCAATGTGGTGGATTTACGGTCGCATTTGTGGTACGCTTCGACGCTTAGAGATATTTTAGACCGAGATTTACTTTCCGTGCGGCGGGTTTGTGTCTCCCTCCTCTCCCGACTAGGCCCGTGGTTCTCCTCTCCGAGCTCGGAGATGCTAACGTCGTAGGAGGAGGAGGAGGAGGACTAGCTCGGAGAGACATGGAGGCTAACCTTGCAGCAGAGGGGAGTGTTCGTACAGCTACATCGAGCCTAGCGTCTATATCAGGGGTGCCCAACCAGTCGATTGTGATCGACTGATCCTATAATGTCCTATAACAGGGGTGGCCAAACTTAACTTAACTTTAAGGCTTTTTAAGATCAGCACAATTATGTGTTTTTATCAGAATGTTTTTTGTGTGTCCATAGAAGAGCTGCTCACTATTTTGCCATTGAAAGGACAAACAAGAGGCGAAGATATTTTCAATGCGTTCATGGATTTTGTTAAGAAGAGCCAACTGCCCCTCTTTAAACTCATCTCCATCACAACTGATGGTGCTCCAGCGATGGTGGGCCACACCAAAGGTTTCATAGCACTGTGCAAACAAAGTGAATCTTTCCCGAGCATCCTTAATTATCATTGTGTCATTCACCAGCAAGCACTGTGTGGGAAGACTTTAAATATGAAAGAAGTGATGTATGTTGCAATGAAGATTGTATGCTCTGTTGGGGCCAGGAGTCTACAGAGGAGGTTGTTCCGTGCTCACTTGGAGGACACAGGTGCAGAGCACACAGACCTGCTGCTGCATACAGATGTTAGATGGCTAAGCAGAGGAACATTTTTGGCCAGATTCACTGAGCTGTTGCCTGAAATCAAAGACTTTCTGAAGCTTTCAAAACATGCAGAATATCCAAAACTAGATGACCACCAGTGGCTTTTGGATTTATCGTTCCTTACAGATCTCACTGGCCTGCTCAATGAGCTTAATTCAGAGCTGCAGGGTAAGGATAAAAATGTAATTAACATGATCAGTTCAGTGAACACATTTAAAAGCAAGCTAAAACTGCTGTTCAGTAGGCTGCAGCGCTGTGACCTGCGCAACTTTCCTCACATGCAGGCCGAACTTCAACGTCAGAGCAAAGACGTCACGCAGCTTGACAGTACACGGTATGAAGAGCAAGTTCAGAGCATCTTGACAGAATTTGAGAGCCGTTTTACTGACTTCATCCATTGAACCCATTGCCAGCTATCTGTGTTTTCCATTTGGTGGAAGTATTGATGTGGATGAGATCGTCTCCAAAGTAAATTCACTGTTGGACCTGGATAGCTCTGCTGTTTAGAATGAGATTCTCACACTCTCAAATGATATTGACATCAAATCCAGCACAACACCTGGCACCAGTGGACAGTTCTGGAACCTGCTCTTGGAACAAAAGTATCCCAACCTCAGAAGATGTGCCTTGAACTTGACAGCACTTTTTGGGTCCTCCTATTTGTGTGAGTCTGCATTCTCTCACATGAAGATCATCAAATCCAAGTACAGATCTACGATGACTGATGACCACCTTGTGGCCTGCATACGGCTTGACACCAGCTCCTACTGCCCTGACTACGAGAAGCTAGTGGCCTCGTCCCAGTGCCAGAGGTCCCACTAAGGTAGAAAATACATCTGGTATGCTCTTCTGTTCGTTGCGTGCATATATAACAGAGTTAAACATGTGAATACATAATTATACGTTTGTGAATGTTTAATTCATAATAAAGAGATGAGATTGTTTCATTGAATATTTTAAGTTTTGTTTCCCGTGGGAACACCCCCCGTCCACGTCTTTGTTTACTTCTGGGATGTATTTTCCATACTTCCCACCCACCACCGACGGGAAGAACCGCTGGGGTCGGGTGCACTGCCAGTTAGGAGGCAGTGAAGGAAGGGGGCCTCGACGGACCAAACCCAGCCAACAGAGACTGGCTTTGGGGACGTGGAATGTCACCTCTCTGGGGGGGAAGGAGCCTGAGCTTGTGCGGGAGGTGGAGCGCTACCAGTTAGATCTGGTGGGGCTTACCTCTACGCACAGCACTGGCTCTGGAACTAAACTCCTGGATAGGGGTTGGACTCTTTCCTTCTCTGGAGTGGCTCAGGGTGTGAGGCGCCGGGCGGGTGTGGGGATCTCACAAGTCCCCGGCTGAGTGCCGCTTTGTTGGAGTTTACCCCGGTGGACGAGAGGGTCGCCTCCCTACGCCTTAGGGTCATGGGAGGGAAAACTCTGACTGTTGTTTGTGCCTATGCACCAAACAACAGTTCGGAATATCCCGCCTTCTTGCACACCCTGGATGGATTCCTGCATGGGGCTCCTGAAGGGGACTCTATAGTCCTCCTGGGAGACTTCAACGCACACGTGGGTAACGATGGGGAAACTTGGAGGGGCGTGTTGGGGATGAACGGCCTACCTGATCTGAACCGTGGTTTGTTATTGGATTTCTGTGCTAGTCATGGATTGGCCATAACAAACACCATGTTCAAACATAAGGATGCTCATAAGTGTACATGGTACCAGAGTACCTTAGGCCGAAGGTCAATGATCGATTTTGTTATCGTGTCATCTGGCCTGAGGCCGCATGTTTTGGACACTCGGGTGAAGAGAGGGGCAGAGCTGTCAACCGATCACCATCTGGTGGTGAGTTGGGTAAGATGACGGGGGAAGCCTCTGGACAGACCTGTGTGTTGGCCAGGGCTGCGCTTTGTCACCCATCCTGTTTGTGATTTTCATGGACAGGATTTCAAGGCGTAGTCATGGAGGGGAGGGGTTTCAGTATGGTGGGCTCAGGATTGAATCGCTGCTGTTTGCAGATGATGTGGTCCTGTTTGCGTCATCAGTATGTGACCTTCAGCACTCACTGGATCGGTTTGCAGCGGAATGTGAAGCGGCTGGGATGAGGATCAGCACCTCCAAATCTGAGGCCATGGTTCTTAGCAGGAAACCGGTGGATTGTCTACTCCGTAAGGGAGTAGACAAAAGTAGGGAGGGAGTCCTTATCCCAAGTGAAGGAGTTCAAGTATCTCGGGGTCTTGTTCTCGAGGGAGGGGACGATGGAGCGTGAGATTGACAGGAGAATAGGTGCAGCGGGAGCGGTATTGGGTGCACTTTGGCGCACCGTTGTAACCAAAAGAGAGCTGAGCCAGAAGGCAAAGCTCTCCATCTACCGATCAGTCTTCGTTCCTACCTTCACCTATGGCCATGAACAATGGGTAATGACCGAAAGGACGAGATCGCGAATACAAGCGGCCAAAATGAGTTTCCTCAGGATGGTGGCTGGTATCTCCCTGAGGGATAGGGTGAGAAGCTCAGTCACTCGTGAGAGACTCGGAGTAGAGCCGCTGCTCCTTCGCGTAGAAAGGAGCCAGTTGAGGTGGTTCGGGCATCTGGTAAGGTGGTCTAGTAAGTAAACCTCCCGAGGGAGGTTTTCCAGGCACATCCAACTGGGAAGAGACCACGGGGCAGACCGAGGTACAGGTGGGGTGATTACATCTCCACACTGGCCTGGGAACGCCTCGGGATCCCCCAGTCAGAGCTAGTCGATGTTGCCAGGGAGAGGGAAGTTTGGATTCCCCTGCTGGAGCTGCTACCTCCGCGACCCGATTACGGATAAGCGGGAGAAGATGGATGGATGGATGGATGTATTTTCCACCCTCCCCTCACAGTAAAACATGCAGGTAGGCTGTCAGTAATGGCTACACCTCTCTATTTGGACTGGTAGATCTCGGCAGACTGGCAACTTTAAAAGTAGCTCTTGGTTCAAAAAAGGTTGGGCACCCCTGATGTAGTGGTTCCAGAAGGTGGTCGGATTGTGTACACATTCTGGAAAAATGCTAATGTAAAAACAACTTCTCTGTTATATGTACTGTATATATACTTTACTGTAACATTTGCTCTCTGGTTAGATGTGTCTTTGGAGTAGGCCTTTTAGTGTTTGCATGATTCATGTTTAACAGGACAAGTCATACTCCAACGTAACGAACAAAAAAAAAAAGATATATATATAAACAAATATTAAAATAACTCCACATATCTGTGTTGTACATTTCTGTATGATTCCAATCGCTTTATTATAGTCAAAATTGCCAAACTTGCAGAGCTCCGCTGCAACTCCATGGAAGAGACTCGTCCCTCTGACGTCACTCCTGCCTCCGATTCGACCGTTTACTGACACATTAAATCCTCTAACCCAGGGGGGGGGGGGGCACATACAGAAGACACATACAGAAGACAATAAGGAGTCAGGGGCAACAAACAGGATTAAAGCAGCAGTGTTGTACCCGGTTCTCCGTTATCAGTGGTGGTCAGTGAAGGTACTGCAGGAGGTCCATGAGTTCTATAATGTCTCCTAATGTAGTCGTCTAGCAGCTCCTTCTCACAACACAAGTTCACAATGTGGATTCTATCTCAGGATGGAGCTCCCTGACCACAGCCCTGTTTAAAGGGAGGGGTAAATCAACTGTATTACAGGATAAGCGTGTTATGTAGCCTGTGTAAATACAATTATTGGGCTTATTAACACATAGAATGGGCTACTAACTGTTAGATATTTGGATACAATGTAAGTAATTGGGCTTATTAACACATCACGAATACTGTCATACATGTTTAACCCAATGGGAGCAGTGATGCTGCGCCTTGGACTGAAGAATGCAAATAGGTCATATTCCACTTTTCATCATTTTGACTGATGCTTCCTTCTAGTTAGATAGCTCTAGCAACAAATACACCCAGTAAAAACACATTAAAACATTACAGTAGAGAATGCACTGGGACTACAACTCCCTTTAGTTTTTTACGGTTGTTTCTTTCACTGAATAACTCATGCCATATGGAGTTCACAAATTGAGCACCATATATCTTACCTTTTTTAACTGCCAAAGTTGGACTTCAACTTTGGCAGTCAAAACAAGTAGTGATAAACAATGGCTGAGCTTAAGGACCTACACAGTATACATAGAAAGTATCACTTCAGTTTCTAACGGACTGGTACCAAAGAAACAGAAAGACTTGAGATGAAGATTCAAGATCAATGATTCTAATTTGCCATATGCAACAAGTAGCCTACAATCGAATGCTTACTCCTGGATGGACTTCCTTTACAAGTAAACATATGTCAAGGTAAGGCCATGCAATATTCTCATTTATGTTGAATGAATGTATGAAAAGGGGAACTGCCTTGAATGAATGATGATTGTATGAATTATTGAATCGTACAGTCGCCTAACCAATAGTTTTAGTGCAACCTGCCGATTGACTGGTGAATTTAAGCTGCTCTAGTGGGTTCATGTAGGCCTAAATCAGGGCCATGTTGGACCGCTCTGTGTGCTTTGGACTTGCTTTGGACTAGTTTATTAGTGGTAGAACACAAGGTGGATGGTAGTTTATTAGTGGTAGAACACAAGGTGGATGGTAGTTTATTAGTGGTAGAACACAAGGTAGATGGTAGTTTATTAGTGGTAGAACACAAGGTGGATGGTAGTTTATTAGTGGTAGAACACAAGGTGGATGGTAGTTTATTAGTGGTAGAACACAAGGTAGATGGTAGTTTATTAGTGGTAGAACACAAGGTGGATGGTAGTTTATTAGTGGTAGAACACAAGGTGGATGGTAGTTTATTAGTGGTAGAACACAAGGTGGATGGTAGTTTATTAGTGGTAGAACACAAGGTAGATGGTAGTTTATTAGTGGTATAACACAAGGTGGATGGTAGTTTATTAGTGG
>CM051019.1:21512994-21577994 GCA_027704905.1 Muraenolepis orangiensis
CTCGACAAATGATCTATAACCTTATGGATTTCTTTGCAGTTGTGGTCACAGGTGAGCAACTTGTGATTATAGAACAGGCAGTTGAGGAGGAGGAGGAGCTTCTTGTTGAGGCTCAATAGATGTGAGGAATCCATTCTCTGAGGGCTGATATTCTTTTCAGGGTCGAAAGTGTGGTGTAGAACTACCAAAATAACAGGCTTATCCCCTAGTAGGATAAGAAGAAGAAGACATTTAGGACGGTGAAACTAAATATACTGCAAAGGAGAATATACCACTTCATGACTGATCAGGATTGGGACATTTACAGATGTTGTATTGTCCTCGCATGGACAATTATATTCAAACGGATGGTTAGTTTGGAGTTTCTTTCTCCTGACGTGCGAATGATGGACGACGTGTTCCTTACAAGTGAAGTGTTCCTCACCTGGACATTTTGCCATCGTCTCCTGGATATCAATCCCAGGCCGTGTGCTAATGGGACAGAAGGCCAGGATGTAGTCACATTGGGCCGATGATTTGACCTCAATTTGACCTTTGGCCTTCAGTTTGCTTACAATTTCATTGTCAGCATTCAGACATGTTCCATTAACGCTGTAGAACTTCTGGATGCCTGTGAAAATAGTAATCTGCTGTGAAAAGTTCACTCTAACAAAAATACAATTGTAATGATCGATTAAAAAACACAGCTATGCCAGCTTTACATTTTTTTTAATCATTCTTCAAATTTGTTGCTTAATCCTTTATAAGAATAATTATTGAACAGGTTTTGTTATTTGCGTCTATTAAGAGTTTGTCTGGAGTACATTTGAGGTTTCCACTATTCCATCCATCCATCTTCTCCCGCTTATCCGTAATCGGGTCGCGGAGGTAGCAGCTTCAGCAGGGGACTCCAAACTTCCCTCTCCCTGGCAACATCGACTAGCTCTGACTAGGGGATCCCGAGGCGTTCCCAGGCCAGTGTGGAGATGTAATCACCCCACCTGTTCCTCGGTCTGCCCCGTGGTCTTTTCCCAGTTGGATGTGCCTGGAAAACCTCCCTCGGGAGGCGACCAGGAAGCATCCTCACTAGATGCCCGAACCACCTCAACTGGCTCCTTTCTACGCGAAGGAGCAGCGGCTCTACTCCGAGTCTCTCACGAGTAACTGAGCTTCTCACCCTATCCCTCAGGGAGATACCAGCCACCCTCCTGAGGAAACTCATTTTGGCCGCTTGTATTCGCGATCTCGTCCTTTCGGTCATTACCCATTGTTCATGGCTATAGGTGAGGGTAGGAACGAAGACTGATCGGTAGATCGAGAGCTTTGCCTTCTGGCTCAGCTCTCTTTTGGTTACAACGGTGCGCCAAAGTGCACCCAACACCGCTCCCGCTGCACCTATTCTCCTGTCAATCTCACGCTCCATCCTCCCCTCACTCGAGAACAAGACCCCGAGATACTTGAACTCCTTCACTTGGGATAAGGACTCCCTCCCTACTTGGAGTAGACAATCCACCGGTTTCCTGCTAAGAACCATGGCCTCAGATTTGGAGGTGCTGATCCTCATCCCAGCCGCTTCACATTCTGCTGCAAACCGATCCAGTCACCATACTGATGACGCAAACAGGACCACATCTTCTGCAAACAGCAGAGATTCAATCCTGAGCCCACCATACTGAAACCCCTCCCCTCCATGACTACCCCTTGAAATTCTGTCCATGAAAATCACAAACAGGATGGGTGACAAAGCGCAGCCCTGGCGGAGGCCAACACCCACTGGGAACAGGACTGACTTACTACCGAGAATCCGGACACAGCTCTTGCTTTGGCAGTACAGAGATTGGATGGCCCTCAACAGTGACCCCCGCACCCCATACTCCCGCAGCACCCCCCACAGTATTTCCCTAGGGACCCGATCATATGCCTTCTCCAAATCCACAAAACACATGTAGACCGGATGGGCGTACTCCCAAGCCCCCTCCAGGATCCTTGCAAGAGTGAAAAGCTGGTCCGTTGTTCCACGACCAGGACGGAATCCGCATTGTTCCTCTTCAATCTGAGGTTCGACTGTCGGCCGAACCCTCCTTTCTAGCACCTTGGAGTAGACTTTCCCAGGGAGGCTGAGTAATGTGATACCCCTGTAATTGGCACACACCCTCTGGTCACCCTTTTTGAACAGGGGTACCGCCACCCCCGTTTGCCACTCCTCAGGCACTGTCCCAGACTTCCACTCAATGTTGAAAAGACGTGTCATCCATGATAGCCCCTCAACACCCAGAGCCTTTAGCATTTCTGGACGGATCTCATCAACCCCTGGGGCTTTGCCACTGCGGAGATGTTTGACTACCGCAGTGACTTCCTCCAGGGAGATTGGTGTTTGCCGTCCTTCATCCTCCAGCTCTGTCTCTACCATTGAGGGTGTAGTTGGATTAAGAAGTTCCTCAAAGTGTTCTTTCCACCGCCCGATCACCTCCTCAGTTGAGGTCAGCAATGTCCCCCTCCTGAGGCGCCGGATTGTTTGCCAGAAACGCTTTGGTGCCGACTGAAAGTCCTTCTCCATGGCTTCTCCGAATTCGTCCCACACCCGCTGCTTTGCCTCCGCTACAGCCGAGGCTGCCGTCCTCTTGGCCTGTCGATACCGCAACTGAGTCCGGAGTCTCACAGGCTAACATAGCCCGGAAGGCCTCCTTCTTCAGCCGGACGGCTTCCCTGACCACCAGTGTCCACCACGAAGTCCGAGGGTTACCGCCCCTTGAGGCACCAATGACCTTGAGGCCACAGCTCTCAACCGCAGCTTCGGCAATAGAAGCTTTGAACAATGACCACTCTGGCTCAATGCCCTCAGCCTCCACAGAGATGCCCGAAAAATTCTGCCGGAGGTGGGAGTTGAAGGTCTCCCGGACAGGGGCATCCACCAGACGTTCCCAGTTCACCCGCACTACACGTTTGGGCTTACCAGGTCTGTCCAGAGGCTTCCCCCTGCCATCTTACCCAACTCACCACCAGATGGTGATCGGTTGACAGCTCTGCCCCTCTCTTCACCCGAGTGTCCAAAACATGCGGCCTCAGGCCAGCTGACACGATAACAAAGTCGATCATTGACCTTCGACCTAAGGTACTCTGGTACCATGTACACTTATGAGCATCCTTATGTTTGAATGGTGTTTGTTATGGCCAATCCATGACTAGCACAGAAATCCAATAACTAAACCCAACTCCGGTTCAGATCAGGTAGGCCGTTCATCCCCAACACGCCCTTCCAAGTTTCCCCATCGTTACCCACGTGTGCGTTGAAGTCTCCCAGGAGGACTATAGAGTCCCCTTCAGGAGCCCCATGCAGGACTCCATCCAGGGTGTGCAAGAAGGCGGGATATTCCGAACTGTTGTTTGGTGCATAGGCACAAACAACAGTCAGAGTTTTCCCTCCCATGACCCTAAGGCGTAGGGAGGCGACCCTCTCGTCCACCGGGGTAAACTCCAACAAAGCGGCACTCAGCCAGGGACTTGTGAGTGTCCCCACACCCGCCCGAAGGAAAGAGTCCAACCCCTATCCAGGAGTTTAGTTCCAGAGCCAGTGCTGTGCGTAGAGGTAAGCCCCACCAGATGTAATTGGTAGCGCTCCACCTCCCGCACAAGCTCAGGCTCCTTCCCCCCCAGAGAGGTGACATTCAATGTCCCCAAAGCCAGTCTCTGTTGGCTGGGTTTGGTCCGTCGAGGCCCCCTGCACTGCCTCCTAACTGGCAGTGCACCCGACCCCAGCGGTCTTCCCGTAGGTGGTGGATTTCCACTATTCCACTACATATAAAGCATAGATCCAGAGCCCTCTTGTTTTGACTATTAAGAAGTTTGCTCTTACTTTGTGAACGTATCCAGGGAAATGGCACACGTCCTGGCCAGCGTTTAAGCATCCAGT
This sequence comes from Muraenolepis orangiensis, assembly GCA_027704905.1. Taxonomy (NCBI): domain Eukaryota; kingdom Metazoa; phylum Chordata; class Actinopteri; order Gadiformes; family Muraenolepididae; genus Muraenolepis; species Muraenolepis orangiensis. The sequence goes on from CM051019.1 coordinate 21,516,884, forward strand.
TAACCGCAATGAAAAACAGCCCTGAAATAAAACAAGAATTTGTGTTAGTCACTAATTCTTTAGGTTTCTGAAGATACAATCGATTTATTTTCAGAACACATTTGTTAAACTACTTACAAGCACAAATGCATATCAACAGGCATTTGCACATGGTGACTACAGTGGATACCAACCCATCACCCTCATGGGCTAAAAGGTCCATCTGAAAGATAAAATATGATTAGAATATAAAAGATCTTTAATTATCGTATTCTTTTGACTATGCATAATTATAATATATAATATAATTTATACTGCCAATGTTGTTGTTTATATAAATATCATTATTAGATCATATAATGTGACACTAGCATTGTTTAATTGATTGTTTTAGTATTTTTAGTTTGATCAACACATCAACTGTTGCTCTTATTACACACCCCTGCTCACTACCTACTGTATATATATGTGTATATATTTATCTAGTTGATACAACTGCATACCCCTGCTCACTACCTCTTCATACTTGTATACCTGTGTATATATTCCTATTATTCTGAACAAATGTCATACCTACTCTATACGTTATTTTATACATTTTGTTAGTGGTAGTTTTTTAGAAGACTATTTTAACATCTTATTTAAGTACATTATATATTACCATGCACTTTACACTTTACAACATTTGCACTCAGGTTAGATGCCAAATACTTGTCTCTGTACTGTACTTGTGCTGTGCACTGACAATACATTTGAATCTTATCTAATACATTCCCAAAGTTAGAATGTACCACATAGTCGATTACTTACTCATCCTATGTCACTGTTTGAAAGCTAGATCCAAACGCTCTGTAGTTATCCTATGATCCTTTCGTGATTGTATTTGTATAGCTGTCTGGCAGTATAGTGGCATATTTATAAATGATTCATCAATAAAACCGTGAAATAAAAAGAAAGGTCAACATATTGAAACGCTCAAAGACGATAGTCTGTACAAAGCAACTTTGTGCATGAATTGGGCTTCCCTTTTGTCTTTGTTCGAGCGACTGTCCCAGGTCCCAGAGATGTCGAATGGTACCGGTTACTAACGACACAAGTACAGTGGCCCACCATCTCCTCCGAGAGGACCACCGTGGAGCAGGTGGAGGTGGACTGAAAGTCTACAGCAGTGTGAGCAATTAGACCAAATCTTTAAGAATGCTGGTCTACTTACCAGACGGACTTGCGTTTTGGCTCAAAGCGCAGCTCTACCCAGCTCGCATACTTTCACTTTCGCTTTTGTATCCTACACGTAATGGTTATTATAAGTTATTATAATAAGCGGTAGCCTACTCGTCATATCATTGTCAAGTCAATCAATATATATATATTATGGTGTGTAGGAGTACACCATGACCGCGGACGGACTAGGACCACACATGTTTGTAATTCAGAATCCGAGCTTCACAAGCACAGGCCTACCACGACAAGACAAACCACCACATGGGTGGAACCCACAAGTCCATGAAACATGATACCTGTCATAATGTTTAGAGTACAGAAAAAAAACTTGTTTTATTTCAACTGCTTTAATCACTGTGAGAACGATTTAATCAAACTAAACTAGCATACTTCCTTTGCCTTCACGACGCTGAATTAGACTTTGTATTGTTTCAGTTTCGTTCTAGGGTTCAGCTCAACGTTAGGGTGAAAGCCACTCAAAGAGCCATTTAGGACAGTCAGACGGCCACTAATAGTTACCAAGAATTCAGCCACTTACCGCAAGGATTGATAATGTGTCTGACTCTCTGACATGATCTATCAGTCGTCAACCAGCTCTGTCAAACCTTCACTTGTGTGTGTGTGTGTGTGTGTGTGTGTGTGTGTGTGTGTGTGTGTGTGTGTGTGTGTGTGTGTGTGTGTGTGTGTGTTTCCACGTGCGCATGCGCACTGATGTGTGTGCGTGTGTGTATGTGCGTGTGTCCTCATTACAGTATTATGTAGTATTTCTACATTAGCGACGATTTGAGAAAGTCTATTGACAATATATGTTTCCTCATGTTTACTATAAACTCTGCTGACAAAACCCTTTCACCATCAACGGCAATGTGTCATAACTCCCTACCTCTAACTATAGTTTACATATTTATTGTTTGCATACCTGTATGATAGCCATGTACATTTTTACTGAACTTACTGTATTTCTATATTAATCTACAACTGTTGCTCTTATTACACACCCCTGCTCACTACCTGTTGTATATATATGTGTATATATGTATCTAGTTGATACAACTGCATACCCCTGCTCACTACCTCTTCATACGTGTATACTTACCTGTGTATATATTCCTATTATTCTGCACAAATATCATACCTACTCTATACGTTATTTTATACATTTTGTTAGTGGTAGTTTTTTAGAAGACTATTTTAACATCTTATTTAACCACTGTACATTATATATTACCATGCACTTTACTCCAACATGTGCACTCTGGTTAGATGCCAAATACTTGTCTCTGTACTGTACTTGTGCTGTGCACTGACAATACATGTGAATCTAATCTAATACATTCCCAAAGTTAGAATGTACCACATAGTCGATTACTTACTCATCCTATGTCACTGTTTGAAAGCTAGATCCAAACGCTCTGTAGTTATCCTATGATCCTTTCGTGATTGTATTTGTATAGATGTCTGGCAGTATATGCCACTATAGTGGCATATTTATAAATGATTCATCAATAAAACCGTGAAATAAAAAGAAAGGTCAACATATTGAAACGCTCAAAGACGATAGTCTGTACAAAGCAACTTTGTGCATGAATTGGGCTTCCCTTTTGTCTTTGTTCGAGCGACTGTCCCAGGTCCCAGAGATGTCGAATGGTACCGGTTACTAACGACACAAGTACAGTGGCCCACCATCTCCTCCGAGAGGACCACCGTGGAGCAGGTGGAGGTGGACTGAAAGTCTACAGCAGTGTGAGCAATTAGACCAAATCTTTAAGAATGGTGGTCTACTTACCAGACGGACTTGCGTTTTGGCTCAAAGCGCAGCTCTACCCAGCTCGCATACTTTCACTTTCGCTTTTGTATCCTACACGTAATGGTTATTATATGTTATTATAATAAGCGGTAGCCTACTCGTCATATCATTGTCAAGTCAATCAATATATATATATTATGGTGTGTAGGAGTACACCATGACCGCGGACGGACTAGGACCATACATGTTTCTAATTCAGAATCCGAGCTTCACAAGCACAGGCCTACCACGACAAGACTAACCACCACATGGGTGGAACCCACAAGTCCATGAAACATGATACCTGTCATAATGTTTAGAGTATTTCAACTGCTTTAATCACTGGAATGCAGAACAATGTGTTTCATTTATCATATGATTTATTTATATGACACAATTATTACAATAATGATAATACAACAATTTGACAAATATTTGAATATTTGAGTGTACATAATCATACTTTAACTGATATGATTTTGTGTTATTGGCATGTAGACACTAGAAGAAGAATTGTCGAAGCTTCACTGTTCACAGTTGACATCTTCACCCTGTGGAGAAGTTATATTAGGTTTGCAAAATGAGGTACAGTTAACCGTGATGTACACACACCATTCAGCATTCATATCTAAATTAACAGCATTATTAGCAGTATTGAAGTTCAAAGCCATACTAGTATTATATCCTGCATGGAGGGAATCCTACAGAATTGAATCCCACTTTGATGAAATTATCGTACTTCTACTTACGGTAATGTAAGTGTTGTGAAGCCATATTATTCAACAGATCAGAGTGTAGGACACTTAAAGACACCCATGATTATTCATCCATGATGATACGTCATTCGTACAACCGTGTTGTGCATACAGTTGTAAGCAATCAATGCATAATACAAAAGTCAAATACTTACACATCTGACTCATCCAATCCTGGGAAATCAAAAAACACAGTCATTCATTTTGCATGTCCACATATTAGCAGTCTATAATATACTAATTGTTTTTTACTGCAATGGACAAGATCATAAGCGACTTAGACACTAGGTTCCGCACCACTGAACATATTGTGGAAGCATTTTCTGCTGTTCTGAAAGTTGGGAAGATTGCTGAGGATGAAGTCCCTTCTGTTTGCCAACCACTGATCAGGAAGTATTCAAAACATCTTACACCTGAGTTTCAAAATGAAGTAAGACTTGATCAGTGACTTTGCCTGTAAGAAGGCTAGGCGCTGGGCTCTTGGTGAGCTGAGCAAGGGCTCGTAAAAACTGTTAAAGGGCAAGGCTATGGTAACGATATTGGATCACTACACACAAGATGCATGATGAGAAAAAGTCTGAGAACAGGTAATATTCTCTGATTTAGCACCACCATAAGGCCTTTTCATTTCCATTTCCGTTTTGTTGTCCATTTACACTTTAATACCTGCTTATTTTGTAGTTGGTATGTATATTTCATTTTAAAATCTGCTGCTCATGTTATTTTTGTGTTATAGCATTTTATAAATGATAATATTGGTGGTAATGTTCACGTTATTTAAATTTAAGAGGTCATGTATATTTAAGTTATATTTATTTGGATTTATGCATTCATGTTGAGAATGTTCCATTCAAAGATGTTATTATTAAAAAGGCATTTACACCATAAAAGATGACTATTGAGATCTATTGTCAGGAATGTTAGTCTTGAATCAAATAGTGAATTCTACTGCAGCAGAATGTTGCACGTCTGCAGAATGTTATTTTTCACAGCTCAGTGTCAGTAAATATTGTGCAGTTAGTATTGAACTACAAGATAGATGCAAGCCTGTACAGGTAGTGCTATTTAAAGCATAAATGAGTCGGTTGGGTTCTGGAGGTCGTTACAGCAATTGTGCTTGGTTGGCGTGGCCTGTGCCTGGTGGTGGGGCCTTACACGGTATGCTCACTAGCGCCCCGAGTGGCCGGGTGTCGAGGAGAAGGGCCTTACACGGTATGCTCACTAGCGCCCCCAGTGGCCGGGTGTCGAGGAGAAGGGCCTTACACGGTATGCTCACTAGCGCCCCCAGTGGCCGGGTGTCGAGGAGAAGGGCCTTACACGGTATGCTCACTAGCGCCCCCAGTGGCCGGGTGTCGAGAAGAAGGGGCCTTACACGGTATGCTCACTAGCGCCCCCAGTGGCCGGGTGTCGAGGAGAAGGGGCCTTACACGGTATGCTCACTAGCGCCCCCAGTGGCCGGGTGTCGAGGAGAAGGGCCTTACACGGTATGCTCACTAGCGCCCCCAGTGGCCGGGTGTCGAGGAGAAGGGCCTTACACGGTATGCTCACTAGCGCCCCCAGTGGCCGGGTGTCGAGGAGAAGGGGCCTTACGCGGTATGCTCACTGGCGCCCCCAGTGGCCGCTTCACATATTCAGCCAACTAGTTATTAGAACAGCTTTGAAAACCACTGTCCTTTCCCTTTGCCCCACTAGCAACCTAGTACTACTATCACCCTAGTACTATCACCCTAGTACTATCTTCACTGTATTGGGGTAAACAAACGGGTGGACTGTGTTATACTCACTTACTGACCAACCCCAATTACTACAGAGACCCTTCAGTCCTAAAAGGTTATCTTTTTTTTTTAATCTTGAAGATAATAAATTGTGGGCATAAGATAATAATCTTGTGCGAAGTTGAATCTGAAACGTGATGTCCTCCAGCCCAGAGCTATGGGACACTGAGGACTGTTGATGAAGAGGAGCTGGATTAATGTGTGTTTGGCAGTTGTGTTCCTTATGATGAAGATATTTGATCTTTGTGTGACACTAGTGGAGGAACTGGACTTACCGTTCTCCAGTAGAAGCCCTCTGGAAGCTGTTGATCTTGATTTAACACTAAGGAATTATACATACAACTTAGTGATGACACCATATTTTAGTCGTTTTGGCCTATGTGCTCTACCTCTCTCATTCGTGTCATCAGTAGCAATGAACTCATTTACAAAGGGATCTATTTTTTTAATTAGAAAAGCATAGAATACGTTAGGCCTATTTAGAAATACAGGACCTTTAAAGTGCTTTCCACAGCCTGCTGTGAATGATAACAAGCTCTAACTATTATACATGGCTGTATTACATGAAAGACACAGCCACAATCATATGTGTGGAACTATCAAGAACTGAGTCTACAGGGTCAATTAAATAATGCTTTAATATGGTTAAACACTTTCATCTTTGAACACTTAACTTGATGCTATACAAGGTTGTCTGTGTACAATGTGTTGTCAACATATACAGCATGACAGTCAATTCTGCTTCTGTTATTTGTCATTCAAATAATGTCAGTAAACAACCACAGCAGAATTGACTGGAATCGTATCATCAAGACTCAAATCAATGTTTGGTTCAACAGGTCTTGTTCATCTAAAAGCTTTAGGACAGTTGCAGTTGGTTTTTACTTTTCATGTTCATGTTCAATGTCACCTGGAGGAGGTTGTTCATCGTCTTCTGATGACACGCTGATTGGGTAATCTCTTTGGTTAGGAGAGCTGTACCTTCTCCAGCTTATTTTGAGTGTGGTCGAAGTGAACTGTAACTGACCAATAGGAATAAGACACAGAGCTGAAGGACCAATAGGAATAAGACACAGACCTGAAGGACCAATAGTAATAAGAGAGCTGAAGGACCAATAGGAATAACACACATTACCTGAAGGACCAATAGGAATAAGACAGAGCTGAAGGACCAATAGGAATAAGATACAAAGCTGAAGGACCAATAAGAATAAGACAAAGAGCTGAGGGACCAATAGGAATAAGACACAGACTTGAGGGACCAATAGGAATAAGACAGAGCTGAAGGACCAATAGGAATAAGACAAAACATTATGAGATAAAACATGATGTTAAGATAAAGGCTTTAATGTAGGCCTGGTTCTCAGAATCAGCATCAGAACCTTTATAGTCAGTAAAATGGTTTAGCAATCCTCACAACACTTTTACTAACAATTGAAAAATAAATTATTTAAAAAAAGAAAAATCTCAAATACAAAATATATAAGTTAGAAAATGTACATAAAAAAAGGATAAATAATTGTATATCTACATATTGAGCACTTCATGATGACCGTTCTTTGGGAGTGGGAGGATTGTGGCAGCCTTCAGGCAGGGTGGCATAATGGGGCTGAACAGGGACAGGTTGAAGATCTTTGTGACGACCAAGAAGGAAGAGCAAAATAAGTGCTGGAGAAAACAACGAAAGAATTTAAAAAAACCTTATGTAAAAAAAAAACCTAAACAGCCCCTCAGTGTGAATCATCTGTGTTAAAAGTAGAACTTCTGATCAGTCCTACTGTGTTATAGTAGAACTTCTGATCAGTCCTACTGTGTTATAGTAGAACTTCTGATCAGTCCTACTGTGTTATAGTAGAACTTCTGATCAGTCCTACTGTGTTAAAGTAGAACTTCTGATCAGTCCTACTGTGTTATAGTAGAACTTCTGATCAGTCCTACTGTGTTATAGTAGAACTTCTGATCAGTTCTACTGTGTTATAGTAGAACTTCTGATCAGTCCTACTGTGTTATAGTAGAACTTCTGATCAGTCCTACTGTGTTATAGTAGAACTTCTGATCAGTCCTACTGTGTTATAGTAGAACTTCTGATCAGTCCTACTGTGTTATAGCAGAACTTCTGATCAGTCCTACTGTGTTATAGCAGAACTTCTGATCAGTCCTACTGTGTTATAGTAGAACTTCTGATCAGTCCTACTGTGTTATAGTAGAACTTCTGATCAGTCCTACTGTGTTATAGTAGAACTTCTGATCAGTCCTACTGTGTTATAGTAGAACTTCTGATCAGTCCTACTGTGTTATAGTAGAACTTCTGATCAGTCCTACTGTGTTATAGTAGAACTTCTGATCAGTCCTACTGTGTTATAGTATAACTTCTGATCAGTCCTACTGTGTTATAGTATAACTTCTGATCAGTCCTACTGTGTTATAGTAGGACTTCTGGGGGGAGGCGGCACACAGTCTGGGCCAGTACCAAAAACCGTTTTGATTTGAAACCTATTCTGCTGGATCCCAGATGATCCATCTCTGGGCTGCCTTTCTGAATGTGAATCTTCCTCCTACCTGTCGCTGGTAGAACAGCAGGAAGTAGGGAGTTGGAGCACAGCCATTGGTCCTCCTGGTCGTTGGCCTTGTCCTGATTGGCCTCTTCACTGAGGTCATGTCCTGGGAGAAGGTTCAAAGATTCAAAGATGTTTTTGTTACATGCACAATCATCAATCAAACATCAATAATCAATCATCTATGCCATTTTTCAATACATTTTTAAACAACCTGTCACGGTTATGGTGGTTGACAGGGGGCGTGCACCGCCGCGTCACTAGGGCACATTGCTCGTTCGTACTTCTTGTATTCGCGGATGTATGTTACAAGTTCTCCGGTAACCCACTTACCTGTTTTCTGCCTATTCGCTACTTCGACCTCCCGGTATCCAGACTCCTCGCCTGTCCCTGATCATCCGCCTGTCTACAACCTGTCGGTACTACGCACCTCGACCTCCCGGTATCCAGACCTCTTGCCTGTCCATGACCATTCCATGTGCATTTTGCAAATAAACCACCTGTTCTCCCCTCTCTGGTCTGTTGTCTGCGTTCGGGGTCCAACCCACACACTGCACTTGTGACACAACCTTTGACTATATTAGTCCCCTTGGCTGGAGACCTCTGAATAAAGTACTGTTCTTGAATATTTATTGTTGCACAAGTATCAGTGTTATGGGTCTTATTAATTCATGCATTGATATGATATGATGTGATTGATATGATGATATTGATAATATCATGACAATATAGAGCATAATATTCACACGCATCACGAATATATATGAGAAGGAGGCTAGACGGTTACACAGAAATGCTTCTCCTCAGATCTTCAGATGTGGTACCTGCTGATGCACGGGGATAGGTGCTCTAGTCTCTGGACCAGGGCTCTGGCGTCTGGCTCCAGGTGGTCTAGACCCCTGACCTCAGTGAGGGAAAGGTCCTGAGGGTCCTGGTCAGGTACCATAAGGATCAGCAGGTCCACCATCCAGCGCACCAGGGAGGTGTGGAGAGAGGAGACCTGGAAGAGACCAGCAGCAGGTAAAGACTCGGTAGAGACCAGCGGATAGAGACATAATAGAAAAGGCCTAGCGGCTAGGGTGTTTGAATCCCTACCAAAAAGCTACTGGGTTTAATTCTCAATGTCCACCATATCTACATGTGGTCATCCTTGAGCTAGATGTCTAACCCCCTTCCATCTCCTTAACGACATGAACATCTACAGTTCACTGGAAGCAACATTTGATAAAAGAACACAGGGGAAAGAGGAGGAGATGGAGAGACGAGGAAGAGAGAGAGAAGATGGGATTTAATCTATTGTGTCGTTGAAGAAGCGGGATTGGCTCCCAACAAAGTCTTGTATGGAGTCCAACACATCTGCTGTTTTTGGATGCCTAAAAAAATAAAAAATATATATCATCCATTTATCATCATATCATCCACTTTATTGTTATTTGTATTGTTATAATATAGTGTATATACTATATCATGTTTGTTAATCGTTTATAGTTTATCATACATAGTATATAGTGTTGTTTATTGTATAGTATTGGACGGACAGACGGACATGTTTTGAAGAAGTTGCTAAGGTGCTATCAAGGAAGCAACGAGTAGCTGAGAGGACATCTGGTACGACAGGATAGGCCCAGACAATGAGGGCTGATCACAGAGCTGCTTATCTCATGTCACTGAGGTGACACGACCAACCTCAATCTGGTACACTTGCATTGGTCCGTCAGCTAGCTAGTGGACATCCCTTTCTGCCCAGGTTTTGTGGTACTTTGGGTGCTGGTCTCCTAAAAACAACCGAAAAGTACACCGCATTTCCACCACCCTCTCCTGTAACCTATCCTATAAACAGCACCAGTAGTATCATTTCCATCCGTAGTAATGCTCCCAGCAGTATGGGTGTAGACTCTACCAGTCGGCTCCATCCCTCAGATGCTCCATGAAGCCTGTGAGCTGCTCCGTCGTCCAGCTGGAGCAGAGCTGGACCGACCTCCATCTCCTCCGAGTCCCGGAACACAGCCGTGTCGCGGAGAACCCATGGGAGAACCGGACACCCCGGTTGGTTCTCCCTCACGTTGGGCTCAAACGTCGCTTGCTAAACGTGGAGAGGAACCACGCGGTCGCCCTCGCGGCTTTGGATGCTGTAGTCCCCGCCAGTCACGTGACTGGATATGAACGACAGCCATTGAGGATGGCTCGGAGAGTCATGGCTTTAGGACTACATTCACACATGGTGGCAGACATGAGGAAACACGGTCTGTCATCTGAACTTATCTCAGGGTGGATTGTTCTGAATATCATCGTTTCTGACCCACGTTCACTTTCACTATTAGACTACTTCCTTAACGGACGGTTTTTTCATGTATATCTATTTCCAAGTTGACAAGCTTAAAATACCGAAAAGTACACGGACCTAACATAAATAATAATAATAAGTAATAATTACTTGTTTGTGTTCCGTCTCTTTGCTCACATGTAGTGAACATGACCGGCAGGCCCTCGTATAATATCCACAATAGGTGTCCATAAGATGCCTGACGTAGCTGGTAAAAAGGTATCTAAATATTACACTACGGAGGAAACATTTGAAAATCAAAGTGTTTAGAATAAAACGCTTTACACCTAATTAATTCTGTTTAAAGTTGCGTATTTGTAATATCCGGGGTATTTTTTGATAGTTTACGTCCTAGTCTCCCACTGACCTATTTTTAGCCAATAGCGTCCGTTAGCGTGTTGTCATGTTTCCATGGTAACGGCCGCGTATATCCTGGAGCGTTCACTGCGCTCAGCTCATTCTCTACTGAGCAAGCAGAACAGAAGGTAAGAACTCATTCTCTCTCTCTCTCCCCTTACTGTATATCAGTGGCGAAGCGTGTCTATCACAACTGGACCTTCTGTAGACCAGGGGTTCCCCAACTTTTCAGCCCGCGACCCCCAACATAACAGACCCCCCCCCCCCACTATCACCGGAGGGACTGGAACATTAAAAACAACGTGTGCACAGATCTTCACCATCGCGAACATCGTGAAGTCCAGGGGGGGGGGTGGTCCAACGTGAAGTCCAAGGGGGGGGGGGGGGGGGTCCAACGTGAAGTCCAAGGGGGGGGGGGGGGGGTCCAACGTGAAGTCCAAGGGGGGGGGGGGGGAGGGGGTAATCGCGTGTGAAAAAAATTGTGTAGCTTTTTTTCAGCTGCAAATGATACTGTCGTGAATCTGTCGGAATCAGAATTCCCTATTCGTCACCCTTACATATTAAACGGACTTACATAATAAAAAAGATCTATGCACACGTTATTATTAACAATAATAATAATAATAATAATAATAAAAATTATAATAAAAAATAAAAAATATTAAATAAAAACCTCATGGTCACATCAAGAGGATTCTGAAATCATCTCGCGACCCCCCCCCTCGGGGTCCCGCGACCCCCACTTTGGGAACCCCTGCTGTAGACCACTTGTCACTTGGCACTTTCACCTGTCAAATTGAAAGTGAAAAGGTGAAAGTGCTAATGACAAGACATATGCAAATTAGGTGATTATTGATCGCGGTTTTGTAACTCTTAGTTACGTTAAGTCTTTTCACGTTAAGTGATGCAAAGAAAGATCAAGTCCAAACTCTCAATTTAAATGCACAACAATGCTTAACAAACCCAAGTCAGCCATTAACTAATCAGTCAACAAGTGTGTGGAAACTAAATGCAACAACCAGCTCAACGAGACGCAACACTGCGACAAAACCAGCAAAGACAAATGAGTCTCACTCACCAATGATGTTCACTTAAAGACCAAATCCATTCTCCTGTCCTTCTGGATGAATGGTGCGACCACCATCAGGTCATAAAGCTGATCGCTTTTCAGATCCAAAATAAGTTGCCTTTCCAATTCCCTGCCCTCTGGTCGGTCCCATCAGTAGAGCCTCTCGTGGCTAGTAGAGCCCGTTAGCCACGGGTATCTTTCCCATTTGCTAGCCTGAAAATGGCGAACATAATCTGCTTTAACAACTTGATTCAGCTCAAGATTGTCAGGCGTTGGACGGCCTTTTTTTTAATAATGTCCATCTTTACATTGAATGGTCGTCTTGAAAATGGTTCCGACAATAAATCTGCAACGACATCATCTTCGCCTGTTGCCATTTTGACGTAAAATCCTACGTAGAAACAACGTAGCACTACGCTAGATCCCCTCTCACTCCAGCCACCTTGCACCTTCTAGCTCCCTATTGAGCTGCGGGGAAATCTGAAAGAATACGCCCATTGGCTACAAATCACTATATGATTGGTTGATCAAATTGTCAATCCAAACGTACGCTCTCATTAGTACTTTGGTTGAAGGATATTCTTCCCAGCAACCCAGAAAAATATCTGATTGGTTGCATTGTTTTTCCAACACAAAACCACTCAAATGCGTCGTGCATGGACCGAGAAAGACAAACAAATCAACGTAACTGTAATATAACAGATAACAACACAGATACGATTCTCATTTATTCATTTTATTTCAATTGTATTACATTTTATTAAATTGTATTACATTTTATTAATACAATTAATTAGATTTTTTTGGTTTCATCTGAGAGTTCCAGGGTCTTCTCTGAATACCTTGAAGGCCCTGACGCTTCACCACTGCTGTATACACGTTGTAAACAGTGGCGGCTGGTGCATTTTTCACCAGGGGGGGGCTATACCATTTTTTTAAATTTGCAATTACATATTGTTAATTACATTATTGTAGGAGCACCTACAAGCACCTTCAAGGACACTATTACAAACACCCTGGTACACACATGCAGCTGCTTTGCCTGATGCTCACTACCAATGTCTTGACCTCTCCTATAGTATGCATTGCCATGAAGGAATGAATGGATGAATGAATGAATGAATGAATGAATGAATGAATGAATGAATGAATGATTGAATGGATGAATGTTCTATATTATTTTAATGACTGATTGAACCATAGCAGTATTGTTTTAGAGATGTTATATGTTTAACTGCTATGCCTGTCATCTCTGCTCTGTGTCATTGTGTTGTCTCCTGGGTTCTGTAGTGCCCGGAGTCTGTCTTTTTATTTTCTTCCTCCCAACCCCCATCCCCTCAGGAAGCCTTTTGCCTCCTGTCAGGTCATCATTGAAAATAAGAATTTGTTCTTAATTGATTTTCCTGGCTAAATAAAGGTTCTACTACTACTAGGAGTGCGGAACAAAAGGACTGCCAGGCGATAGTTTAGTTGCGAGACACTGCGGTCCTTTCTTTATTTTCCACTTCCTTATTTATCCCCAATACGTCAACACGTCACCCCGGTTGCTCCCCCCCCGTCAACAACGTCATCCTCCCTTAAAGGCACATACCCTTGTGCATCACCCAACACCGGATGTGAATTATATTGTCCATACCCGTTGTCCCCTACATGCGCCCCCCCAGAATTCACAAGAACAGGCTGTATAAGCCGTTGCGGACCCCGGATAATCCTGCCGAAACGGCTGCGGGTGTCCAGTGTCCGTGTTGCGACGGGACCAGTGACCACCAGAGGGTGATCGGAGGACTTGACGGCCAGAGGCAACCCCTGCGTCGTGGGGGAACCCGTAGCCACCGGAGGGTGGTCTGAGGTTTTGACGGTCGGGGGGCGGCCGCGCCTCGGCGACTGAGCCACAGGAACCGGATGATCCAGGTCCACATGTGCTGGTTTTAGACGATCCACTGAGATGTGGTCCGGTTTCCCCCCTATGTCAACCACGAACGATTTCTCCCCCGTCTCCAAAACCCGAAAAGGCCCATCATAAGGTGGCTGTAGCGGCGACCGATGGGCATCATGCCGGACAAAAACGTACTCTGCTGTGTGCAGATTAGGTGGCAAATATGCCTGCGGCAACCGGTGCTGCGATGTGGGCACAGGCAGAAACACCTTGGCATTGTCCAGGAAGGAGGATCGTTGCCGGCCGGCAGACCAAGGCGTTGTGGATGAAATCCCCGGGGACTCGCAATGGCTGCCCATAAACCAGTTCAGCTGAGGAAGCCTGAAGGTCTTCCATAGGGGCTGATCGGAGGCCTAGCATGACCCACGGAAGTTGGTCAACCCACCCACTGTCTCGGAGACTGGCCCTAAATGCGGCCTTCATTGACCTATGAAACCTCTCACACAGTCCATTGGCTTGAGGGTGATAAGCCGTTGTGCGGTGCAGCTTCACCCCGAGACCCTGGGCCACTGCACTCCAGAGTTCCGATGTGAACTGAGGCCCTCGTCCGAGGTTATGTCCGATGGGGCACCAAAACGGCCAACCCAGGTCCCGATGAATGCTCGTGCCACGTCCGCAGATGTAGTGGAAACCAGTGGAACTACCTCTGGCCAACGTGTCGTCCTGTCAACCATGGTAAGGAGGTAGGTGCAACCGCGAGAGGGCGGCAGAGGCCCAACCAAGTCCACATGCACATGATCAAACCGCCTTTCGGGCACCTTGAAAGGGGTTAATGGGGCCTTGGTGTGTCGGTGCACCTTGGCCCGTTGACACTCCACACAAGCATTAGCCCAATCTCGCACATCTCTTTTAAGTCCGTGCCAGACGAATTTGGCTGTCACCAACTGCTGTGATGCTTTCCTGCCCGGGTGGGAAAGGCAGTGGAGAGCATCGAAAACCCGCCTCCTCCAAGCGGCAGGGACCACAGGTGAAATGTCACAGAGGAGCGTGGAACCGGTGTCATCAAAACGAATGTCCACCAACTGTAGGCCTGTATCCGTGGCCTGTATCAGTCGGCTGCCATACATGCATAATCAATGCCGAGGTGGACCGTACTGATGATAGCCCGAGAGAGGCAGTCGGCGACAGGGTTGTTCTTCCCGGGAATATGTTGGATATCTGTAGTAAACTCTGAGATGGCGGACAACTGGCGTTGCTGGCGAGCGGACCATGGCTCTGAAACCTTGGCCATGGCAAACGCTGTAAATGGCCGGCCCTCCAACAGGAACCGAAAATGCCGTACTGCCAGGTGGAGGCTGAGAAGCTCCCGGTCGAAAGTGCTGTATTTCCACTCACTGGCTCTGAGCTGAAAAGTCCTGAATGTGCGGTATGGGGTAGCGGTCAGGGGTCGTAGCCTCATTTAGGCGCCGATAATCACCACACGGACGCCAACCCCCGGTGGCCTTTGGCACCATATGGAGTGGCGAAGCCCAAGGGCTATTGGACCATCGCACAATACCGAGGCTCTCCATCGCCCCAAACTCAGCCTTAGCAATAGCCAGCTTGCCTGGGTCCAGGCGTCGTGCACGGGCATACACTGGCGGGCCCGCAG
Source organism: Muraenolepis orangiensis (assembly GCA_027704905.1). Classification (NCBI taxonomy): domain Eukaryota; kingdom Metazoa; phylum Chordata; class Actinopteri; order Gadiformes; family Muraenolepididae; genus Muraenolepis; species Muraenolepis orangiensis. The sequence goes on from CM051019.1 coordinate 21,532,231, forward strand.
TCGGTATGTAATGTTCCACCCCGTGCTTAACTGTAGCTGCTGAAAAGGTGGGCATCGTAAGGGCTGGGAACTCAGCCAGCATGCTAGAAAACTCAGAGGTAGTGAGTGTACTGGACAGCCTTGAAGAGCCAGAGCTACTGAGTTGACATGGAAAAGAACTAAAAGTCTCTGCGCTGACCAAGCGCCGGTTTTTAACATCCACCAGAGACCATTAGCACACAGAAAATCAGCGCCCAACAATGGGTTAGACACCTTGGCAGTAACAAATGTCCATGAGAACCGCTGCCCCTCAAAACACAATGTCACAACCCGTTCACCATAGGTTTGTATTGGACTACCGTTGGCCGCTTCTAGTGGTGCCCCCCGTACCCCCGCTTGTATATCCAGACTTGATGCCGGCAAAACGCTCACAGTAGCCCCCGTGTCGCATAGAAAACGCCGTCCTGACAGTGTGTCTCTGATGAACAATAAACTGCCTTCATGGCCAACACTCATGGCAGCTAGCGGGTGCTGGCCTTCCCGTTTCCCGACACATTTGCATGGGGGTAGTTGCATGGGGGTAGGCATCTTCTAGCTTTAGCGCCATATTGTGCATGGTAGAAACACATGCCCGTGGTGTTTTGTTTCCTTGGAGGGTAGGGGGCTCTGGCCAGGGCAGCAGCCACAGCAGGTGATGCAGAGTCATCGACCTGGTACCCCACATTAGCCACTTTACCATGTTGTGTAGCAGCGAGAACTGCATCAGCCTCTTTAGCCAATGCACGATAGTCTGTAATGTGAGTATTGGCCAAAGCGGACCGTACTTGCCCTGGTAGCTGCTGTAGGAATATCTCTCTGAAGATGAAACACGGCTTGTGGTCGCCTGGTAGTAGAGCCAACATCCGATCCATCAGCTCCGATGGTTTAGCATCGCCCAGCCCCGGCAGAGACAGTAGTTGACGTGCCCGCTCAGACTCCGTCAGCCCGAAAGTCTCTAGTAGGACACCTTTCAGTGTTTCATACGAGTCCTCTGGAGGGTTCACGAGCAGATGCGCTACTCTGGACGCGGTAGCGCTGCCGAGGGCGGACACCACGTAATAGTATTTGGTCTCCTCATCTGTGATCCTCCGTATGGCGAACTGCGCCTCTGCCTGCGCGAACCAAACGGCAGCCTGCTGCTCCCAAAACTCCGGTAGCTTAATAGCTACAGCGTTTGTGCTCATGTTGAAAAAAAAATAATAATAATAAATTACTTTAAAAAATAAAAAATTTAAAAAATTTAAAAAAATGAATAAATAAGTAAGTCCTTGGAAGCGTCCAAAAACGAACGTCAGGGTCACCAATGTAGGAGTGCGGAACAAAAGGACTGCCAGGCGATAGTTTAGTTGCGAGACACTGCGGTCCTTTCTTTATTTTCCACTTCCTTATTTATCCCCAATACGTCAACACGTCACCCCGGTTGCTCCCCCCCCGTCAACTACGTCATCCTCCCTTAAAGGCACATACCCTTGTGCATCACCCAACACCGGATGTGAATTATATTGTCCATACCCGTTGTCCCCTACATTTTATTAAATTGTATTACATTTTATTAATACAATTAATTCGATTTTTTTGGTTTCATCTGAGAGTTCCAGAGTCTTCTCTGAATACCTTGAAGGCCCTGACGCTTCACCACTGCTGTATACACGTTGTAAACAGTGGCGGCTGGTGCATTTTTCACCAGGGGGGGCTATACTATTTTTTTTAATTTGCAATTACATATTGTTAATTACATTATATACAATTACTTTTTGTATTGAAATGTCGCCCTTCTGTCCATCACTTTCATCATGGCCACGCAAGGCCAGCTCAAAGGCACCACAGAACTTCACACAGTCTATTCTTTTAGACTTTATTTGGTACATGGATCCATAAACACATTTAAGAGGAAACAACGAGTTAACAATAAGGTGAGTTTGGTCAGTGATTTAAACAAGCAGGTATATATATATATATCAGTGGCATGTCTATCACAACTGGACCTTCTGTAGACCAGGGGTTCCCCAACTTTTCAGCCCGCGACCCCCAAAATAACAGACGGGGGGGGGGTAATCGCGATCGCGAACATCGTGTGTGGCTTTTTTTCAATGATGATACTGTCGTGAATCTGTGGGAATCAGAATTCCTTTATTTGTCACTCATGTTATTATTAACAATAATAATACAAATGATAAAAAATAAATAAACCTCATGGGTCACATCAAGAGGATTCTGAAATCATCTCGTGACCCCCCCCCCTCGGGGTCCCGCGACCCCCACTTTGGGAACCCCTGCTGTAGACCACCGTTTTTTTATAGTCAGACGGACACACTTTATGCCTTATCTCATTTAGGCAGATAAGATTGTCGCAGCCAATTTCCAAGTGTACCATAGTTGGTAAAGCAGTGTCCATGTAGTGAAGTAACAGCCCATCATCTTCGCCTTCGCCATTTTGACGTAAAATCCTACGTAGAAACAACGTAGCACTACGCTAGATCCCCTCTCGCTCCAGCCAGTAGACCTAGCTCCCTATTGAGCTGTGGGGAAATCTGAAAGAATACGCCCATTGGCTACAAATCACTATATGATTGGTTGATCAAATTGTCAATCCAAACGTACGCTCTCATTCAGTCTAAGGGCCAAAGTCATCGGGAATACTTTGGTTGAAGGATATTCTTCCCAGCAACCTAGAAAATATCTGATTGGTTGCATTGTTTTTCCAACACAAAACCACTCAAATGTGTCGTGCATGGACCGAGAAAGACAAACAAATCAACGTAACACTGTAATATAACAGATAACAACACAGATACCATTCTCATTTATTCATTTTATTTAAATTTGATTAAATTGTATTACATTTTAGTAATACAATTAATTCGATTTTGTTTTTCATCTGAGAGTTCCAGGGTCTTCTCTGAATACCTTGAAGGCCCTGACGCTTCACCACTGATATATATATACCTGCTTGTTTAAATCACTCACGAAAACTATATCAATCACTCAACAAAAATATATATATATCGGCACACACTGACAAAAAACACTGACATATATTTGTAAGTGTGTGTGTGTGTGTGTTTTTGCGTGTGTGCATGTGTGTGTGTGTTTTTGCGTGCGTGCGTGTGCGTGTGCGTGTGTGCGTGTGCCCGCAGAGACAGAGCATAATATGCTTTTCCTAGTAGTACACTGTGACGCACACAAATGACGATGCTGGATGCTCGATGCTCCAAAATCTTCCGGGAGGGCTGTTTGAGGATGCTGATTGGCTACATTTTATGTCACTCGTTTATATCTTGAATCAGCAATTGGCTAAACTGCTACAGAGACCCGCCTCCGTGGGGCGATTTGAAAAGCGCCCCAGCAGCATCGTCATACAAATGCGCCCTTAAGGCTGCAGTGTACTAGGCATATGTGTACTAGGAAAAGCATATTATGTTGCGCATATTATGGGTGCATTCCATATTTTAAACACACATATTGACAATTTATATATATATATTTTTTATTTTGTTTGTGCGTGTGGTTTAGGGGGGGCGGCGCCCCATCGCCCCCTATGGGCCAGCGCCACTGGTTGTAAATGCTGTTTTTAAAGGTGTATGTTAATACAAATATTATTCCTGCTTTAATTCAAGTATTTTAAGTCCTAATGTAAAGCCCCTGTCACACTGTCCCGAAAGTGACAGCAGATGGACACACGATAAAGGAAATGTTCAAATTGGGCTCTGATGGTGAACCCATCGGACATCTTAAGCCATCGTATGACCGCCGGTGGAGTTTCTCAGCTCCGGCAGCAACTTCGGGAGCGGTGGCTAAATCTTCGGCATGCCAACAAATTGCCGAAGGACCTTGCGAAGGTTCATTTTCGTGTTGAATTTGTGTGTCCATTTTGCCTTTCGTCTCCGTCCCAACGATTTCTCTCCGAGTGCAACGTATGAGGAAGCTGCCATCCTTAACGTCAACACCCTGCCTTGGGTGGCATGTTAAAGTTGAATTCAATTTGAAATAAAGGTTTTATACCATCGGGAGGTCACGTGACGCCTTCGTGACCGAGTTTGAACGCATCGTACTCTCAATACGACGTTGTGTAGCCACCGTGTGGCCTTCGTGTGTCCTGCGGGGATAAACTACTATAACAATTCACATCTTCGTGTTGCCTTCGTGTGTGGTTCGGGTGCCTTCGTGTGTGGTTCGGGTGCCTTCGTGTGTGGTTCGGGTACCTTCGTGTGTGGTTCGTGTGCCTTCGTGTGTGGTTCGGGTGCCTTCGTGTGTGGTTCGGGTACCTTCGTGTGTGGTTCGGGTACCTTCGTGTGTGGTTCGGGTGCCTTCGTGTGTGGTTCGGGTGCCTTAGTGTGTGGTTCAAGTGCCTTCGTGCGTGGTTCGGGTGCCTTCGTGCGTGGTTCGGGTGCCTTCGTGCGTGGTTCGGGTGCCTTCGTGCGTGGTTCGGGTGCCTTCGTGTGTGGTTCGGGTGCCTTCGTGTGTGGTTCGGGTGCCTTCGTGCGTGGTTCGGGTGCCTTCGTGTGTGGTTCGGGTGCCTTCGTGTGTGGTTCGGGTGCCTTCGTGTGTGGTTCGGGTGCCTTCGTGTGTGGTTCGGGTGCCTTCGTGTGTGGTTCGGGTGCCATCGTGTGAGCGTCTGTAGGCATCGTACTTGCTTTGGCTGTTAATTGGCTGTTGACCAAGTTCGGGGCCATCGTTACGTTTTAATTATACTCCTTTTGAATTTTAATTTCTTATTTTAATCTATATAACTATTAAATGTTTTTTCTGTACATGCAATCTTGTCTGTAAACAACCTTGGGTGTCCAAAAAAGCGCTATATTAAATCAAATGTATTATTATTAGGCCCTTATGGAGATAAACGAATGTTGCCATAATGATGTCATATTGCTTTAACATGGGCTTCTTATTTGTTCTCCAACCAGAGTTTGTTTGGAGCAACGACCGAGAGTTTCTTTCATCTTTGTCAAGATGGATAATTTCAATGTCCTGGAGGTCATTGGAAATGGAGCCTTCAGCACTGTCTTAAAATGCCAGGACAAAAAAAGTGGCCATCTTTTCGCCATGAAGCAGTTCAAGAAACTGGCCCGAAAGGAGAGGAAGAAGGCCATCGCCATCGAGTACACACTGCTCTCGGTAAAAAACCCTATTTGTGGATTGTATTTTCCTTAATCACCTCACTCTATAGCCTACATGCATCCTTAAACACTGTACGCTCTTTTTCTCCCCCCTTGTGTTTAACAGACACTGAAACACGAGAACGTGATTCAAGTGTTCTCCCACTTTCTGTATCGTGGGAGCCTGCGCTGTGTGTTCGAGCTCATGGATCACAGCATCACTGATGAACTGGATCAGTGTTCGATGGGTCTGAATCCCAAGTTGCTGCAGAAGTACACCTTCCAAATCCTTCATGGGGTCAAGTACCTCCACAGCCTCAATGTAAGACACCCGGTTCACTTCCCTTGCATCTTGTCAACTATACCAAACTAGATCTACTAGATCTATTAACAGCGGGAAAATACCAGAACTACAAAGTAAATGTCCCCCCCTCAAGATCTGGATCGACTGAGATTACCTCAAAGACAAAGAATACACAGGAGGAAATCAGTTTGTTGGCAGGACTTTTACTTTGCAAACCTGGAGTTTGTCCGCGTGTGGTTATGGCTTGTGTATCTTTAGAGCCACAGCAGACACTACACAGTAATAAGCCTTGTATGGTTCTTTATTTAACAGGTCCTCCACCGGGACATAAAACCAGACAACATGCTGGTGTCCAGCTGCGGTGTGGTCAAGGTTGCGGACTTCGGCTGCTGCCGAGTGGTGGACCCCGACAACCTCCAGGATGACTTTGTCGGTACTCCGGGTTTCCTGCCCCCAGAGGTTCTGATAGGAGACCCCTCCTACTCAAAGTGAGTGTCCTCAATGGAAGGTGTGATTGTATTGCTGTTGTGTTTTCATGCCATACCTTAATACAGCTTATTTTTCTTCCAGGGCTTCTGATGTGTGGGCCATAGGAATGACCATCCTGGAGATGGCCAATTTGGTAGACTTCATTAATGTCAACTTCTGTTTGACCCAAATTAGAAGAATTGTGAGCAAAGTCGGTAAGTAGCACCCTTTTTTTAAATGCAGATGTATTACTATTGTTATGATGATGTTGATTATCATTGTATTGTTCTTGCCATAGCGATTGATTGTCATAGTGGTTTTGTTAGTGGATATATTGAATTCTAAAAGTGTTTTCTTGAATGAATCCCCCCTTCCAGGGCCCCTGACCGCTCAGCAGAAGGCAGACTTCTGCTACAACTTTCCTAATATGGAGGTGCCTACAGCCCCGCTTCCTGCCCAGGACCTAAGGCTTAAATACATGATCTCTGACCCGCTGCTGGCTCAGCTGGTAGAGGTACGTTTTGGATGAATCAGTCGTGCGGCCGCTCCGGTCTCAGATCCGTTGAGATGAACAGTGTTGTGTTGAGAATCTATTGTTCTCCTTCTGTTTCAGGCATGTCTCCAGATGGACCCTGCCCTTCGGGCTACCTGCTCAGACCTGCTGGCTCATTGCTACTTCAGCAACATGGCCGTAAGTCCCTCACTAAGGGGATCATTCACATTACTTTATTGATCGCTGGGGGGGAAATAGTTTTTTACAGGTTTTTTTACTGGACCAAGGGGACTCATTACAGTTACTGCACTGTTCTGCACTGCACTGAATTGCACTGTATTCATGATGCTGCTGCACTACTGCCACTTTAACATGCTTGAAAGGAGGTATATAGTGTTAATAGTATACTATATAAAGTATACTATACACATTTCTTGCCATAAACATATGGCAAATAACTAAAAACATCTTGAATCTTGTTCAAGAAACAATTTGAATTATTATTAAATTAATTAAACCTCCTTAACTTGTACACTGCAGCTATTGACTCCAGTAAAACACTGACATTCTTGAATTGTGTAATTATTATTTAAATGTAATTAATGTGATTTATTCAAAACATTTTCAGGAGTCAGCAGAGGCAGATGAGGAGGTCCTCACCACACCAGGCCTGCTGCAGGAGGCCCCTTTAACGGTTATGGAGGAGCAGGTCCTCACCACACCAGACCTGCTGCAGGATGCCTCTTTAACGGTTATGGAGGAGCAGGTCCTCACCACACCAGACCTGCTGCAGGATGCCCCTTTAACGGTTATGGAGGAGCAGGTCCTCACCACACCAGACCTGCTGCAGGATGCCCCTTTAATGGTTATGGAGGAGCAGGTCCTCACCACACCAGACCTGCCTCAGGAGGCCCCTTTAACGGTTATGGAGGAGCAGGTCCTCACCACACCAGACCTGCCTCAGGATGCCCCTTTGTTGGAGCAACGACCGAGAGTTTCCTCAAACACCTTTGTCAAGATGGATCATTTCAATGTCCTGGAGGTCATTGGAAATGGAGCCTTCAGCACTGTCTTAAAATGCCAGGACAAAAAAAGTGGCCATCTTTTAGCTATGAAGCAGTTCAACAAACTGCCCCCAAAGAAGATGGAGAAGGCCATCGCCATCGAGTACACACTGCTCTCGGTAAAAAACCCTATTTGTGGATTGTATTTTCATTAATCACCTCACTCTATAGCCTACATGCATCCTTAAACACTGTACGCTCTTTTTCTCCCCCCTTGTGTTTAACAGACACTGAAACACGAGAACGTGATTCAAGTGTTCTCCCACTTTCTGTATCGTGGGAGCCTGCGCTGTGTGTTCGAGCTCATGGATCACAGCATCGCTGATGAACTGAATCAGTCTTCGAGGGGTCTGAATCCCAAGTTGCTGCAGAAGTACACCTTCCAAATCCTTCATGGGGTCAAGTACCTCCACAGCCTCAATGTAAGACACCCGGTTCACTTCACTTGCATCTTGTCAACTATACCAAACTAGATCTACTAGATCTATTAACAGCGGGAAAATACCAGAACTACAAAGTAAATGTCCCCCCCTCAAGATCTGGATCCACTGAGATTACCTCAAAGACAAAGAATACACAGGAGGAAATCAGTTTGTTGGCAGGACTTTTACTTTGCAAACCTGGAGTTTGTCCGCGTGTGGTTATGGCTTGTGTATCTTTAGAGCCACAGCAGACACTACACAGTAATAAGCCTTGTAATGGTTCTTTATTTAACAGGTCCTCCACCGGGACATAAAACCAGACAACATGATGGTGTCCAGCTGCGGTGTGGTCAAGGTTGCGGACTTCGGCTGCTGCCGAGTGGTGGACCCCGACAACCTCCAGGATGACTTTGTCGGTACTCCGGGTTTCCTGCCCCCAGAGGTTCTGATAGGAGACCCCTCCTACTCAAAGTGAGTGTCCTCAATGGAAGGTGTGATTGTATTGCTGTTGTGTTTTCATGCCATACCTTAATACAGCTTCTTTTTCTTCCAGGGCTTCTGATGTGTGGGCCATAGGAATGACCATCCTGGAGATGGCCAATTCGGTAGCCTTCATTGATGTCAACTTCTGTTTGACCCAAATTAGAAGAATTGTGAGCAAAGTCGGTAAGTAGCACCCTTTTTTAAAATGCAGATGTATTACTATTGTTATGATGATGTTGATTATCATTGTATTGTTGTTGCCATAGCGATTGATTGTCATAGTGGTTTTGTTAGGGGATATATTGAATTCTAAAAGTGTTTTCTTGGATGAATCCCCCCTTCCAGGGCCCCTGACCGCTCAGCAGAAGGCAGACTTCTGCTACAACCTTCCTAATATGGAGGTGCCTACAGCCCCGCTTCCTGCCCAGGACCTAAGGCTTAAATACATGATCTCTGACCCCCTGCTGGCTCAGCTGGTAGAGGTACGTTTTGGATGAATCAGTCGTGCGGCCGCTCCGGTCTCAGATCCGTTGAGATGAACAGTGTTGTGTTGAGAGTCTATTGTTCTCCTTCTGTTTCAGGCATGTCTCCAGATGGACCCTGCCCTTCGGGCTACCTGCTCAGACCTGCTGGCTCATTGCTACTTCAGCAACATGGCCGTAAGTCCCTCACTAAGGGGATCATTCACATTACTTTATTGATCGCTGGGGGGAAATAATTTTTTACAGTTTTTTTACTGAACCAAGGGGACTCATTACAGTTACTGCACTGTTCTGCACTGCACTGAATTGCACTGTATTCATGATGCTGCTGCACTACTGCCACTTTAACATGCTTGAAAGGGGGTATATAGTGTTGTTAATAGTATACTATATAAAGTATACTATACACATTTTTTGCCATAAACATATGGCAAATAACAAAAAACATCTTGAATCTTGTTCAAGAAACAATTTGAATTATTATTAAATTAATTAAACCTCCGCCATTTAACTTGTATACTGCAGCTATTGACTCCAGTAAAACACTGACATTCTTGAATTGTGTAATTAATATTGAAATGTAATTAATGTGATTTATTCAAAACATTTTCAGAAGTCAGCAGAGGCAGATGAGGTCCTCACCACACCAGACCTGCTGCAGGAGGCCCCTTTAACGGTTATGGAGGAGCAGGTCCTCACCACACCAGACCTGCTGCAGGATGCCCCTTTAACGGTTATGGAGGAGCAGGTCCTCACCACACCAGACCTGCTGCAGGAGGCCCCTTTAACGGTTATGGAGGAGCAGGTCCTCACCACACCAGACCTGCTGCAGGATGCCCCTTTAACGGTTATGGAGGAGCAGGTCCTCACCACACCAGACCTGCCGCAGGATGCCCCTTTAACGGTTATGGAGGAGCAGGTCCTCACCACACCAGACCTGCCTCAGGAGGCCCCTTTAATGGTTATGGAGGAGCAGGTCCTCACCACACCAGACCTGCCTCAGGAGGCCCCTTTAACGGTTATGGAGGAGCAGGTCACCGCTACATCCACACATGGTGAGTGTTTTATTTAGCAACTTTTCTCCATCTCCTCATTTCCATGCTCTAGGAGAGTGAGCTGGATCTGTGGATATATTCATATTCTAGATAGGATTGTACAGCTCTTTAAGATTAATTACTTTTAAATTGCGTTATTTGAGCACAAGAGGGCAAGTAACTTCCCCACAAGAGGACATCCCTGTGTAACATACATATAACTATGGTTATATACAATACACTGCATATGAAACAAGACGTTCAACACTCATGCAGATCCATGGTTTTGACACAAAAAAGATTGTTGGCTACGACTACAATTTGTATTTGCTTTTTCCTTGCAGGTGAGGACGGCCTGTTGGATAAACCTCACCCTGAGAAGATGAAGAAGAAAGGCAGATGTTGGGCTGCCTTCCGGAGAGCCATGCGGAAGATCAGCCGCTTCTTCACCTGCTGTTCTGCCTCTGCCTGTCACTGCCTGGTTCCCGATCTGCCGCCTGTCCCCGTCTACGCTTCTGCCTGTCCCCCGATCTGCCGCCTGTCCCAGTCTACGCTTCTGCCTGTCCCTATCTACGATTCTGCCTGTCCCTGCCTGGTTCCCGATCTGCCGCCTGTCCCCGTCTACGCTTCTGCCTGTCCCATCTAGCCAGATCACCTGCCTGTCCCTGTCTCTGCCTTTGGTGTCCGTGGTTAGGGTTAGGTTTGGGTCCAAACCTAACCCGTGACACTTTTGGTGTAACGGCTGCCTTACCATCCTTTTAGATTCCTATACTACATGATCTATATGTTTTATTATGTATATTATCTATACATACATTTGATCAGAGCTTTTGAAGCAATTGCGGTGCGGTGGAGCTAATGTCTACACAATACAAATAACCAGAACCAGGACTAGCAGGTTCAAGGACATTTCTACCACAGGCAGTGCTTCTACTGGAGGGAGTGCTGCTCATAACATTGTCCCCATTATAACATCACTGTCATACTTCTTTACTGGACCCACTGGACTCATTACAGTTACTGCACTGTTCTGCACTGTACTCACGATGCTGCTGCTGCTGCACTACTGTCACTTTAAAATGCTTTTTGCACCATTAGCCATATGTATATACTGAATTGTATTGCATAGTCTAGTACAGCAAAGTATGGTATTGTTGCCATGAGTACCAAAAACAGTTGATTTGAAACCTATTCTGCTGGATCCCAGATGATCCATCTCTGGGCTGCCTTTCTGAATGTGAATCTTCCTCCTACCAGGAAGTAGGGAGTTGGAGCACAGCCGTTGGTCCTCCTGGTCGTTGGCCTTGTCCTGATTGACCTTTTTACTGAAATCATGTCCTGGGAGAAGGTTCAAAGATTCAAAGATGTTTTTGTTACATGCACAATCATCAATCAATCATCTATGCCATTTTTCAATACATTTTTAGACAACATTTGACTATATTAGTCCCCTTGGCTGGAGACCTCTGAATAAAGTACTGTTCTTGAATATTTATTGTTGCACAAGTATCAGTGTTAAGGGTCTTATTATTTCATGCATTGATATGAATATCATGCCAATATAGAGCATAATATTCACACGCATCACAAATATATTGACGTTGTTCCGACCAAGTCGGTTCGGATATATCACAACCAGAAACCGTGGATTAACGGCGATGTTCGCGCCGCCCTCCACGCGCGTAACGCAGCCTTTGGCTCCGGGAATATGGAGGAATATACGAGAGCCCGTTACGACCTCCGTAAGACCATCGTCACTGCCAAGCGGGAGTACAAGGACAGAGTGGAGGAGAAATTCAAGAGCCACGACGCGAGGGGTATGTGGCAGGCGCTACAGACGATAACGGCCCCGACGACATCCCGGGCCGCGTCCTCAGAGCATGCGCAGACCAGTTGGCAGGAGTCTTTGCAGACATCTTCAACCTCTCCCTGGCCCAGGCTGTTGTTCCCGCGGTCTTCAAGATGTCCACCATCGTGCCTGTCCCTAAACAACTCAAGGTTTAAGTTGAAGTTGATTTGGATCCCCATTAGTCACAGCAGTGCTGTGGCTATTCTTCCTGGGGTCCATACATAAAATACAGTTACAGACTTACATTATACACTTAGACATGCACATGACATATAGACAAATTAAAAAGAATAAGACATGATCCTAGTCAATTCATATACAGTATAATATATAATTTAGCTTTTTCATACATTATCTACGTTTATCTCAACCAATTCTTAATCTTATAATAGTGTAATTCCCTCTCATGCAATGATGACAGCAATGCGTTCTTTATGATACTGGTAGGATTTATTCAAATCCAGACCGTGAGAACTGTGAAACACACACATGAAATACAATAAATCACAGATCAAACAATAACAACATACATCCATATTATTTCTACTTCGTCTCTTAGTGTCACATGTCTTTACAATATTGTTAACCAAAATGAACTTAACCTACAAACACATTAAATCCTTCTGCAATAATAATAATAATAATAATAAACTCACTTAGCAAACATTTCGTTAGCACTTTAGCTACCTGGCTTGGGCCTACACACAGCTAACAACCACAACACCAAACGTACCTTATTGGCTGCACGCAATAAGAGAGGAAATTATGGGGACTTCACTGACTGAACTGACCGACCGAACTGACTACTGTGACGGAACTATCTCTTATATACGGAGATTTTGACACGCGTGCGTCGGCATAAAACGTCCCCGGAACACTGTGCGCTTCAACCATTAGTTCCGCCCTTAATCTACAGCATTTAGCATTTAGCATTTACATGTATTAAAAACTGGTAGGAACCAAAAACTCAAACTGAACACAGAGGCAGTTACAAATAGTATATCCATATCAGACACATACATTTTCATTACATATATCCTTATCTTTTTATCAGACATGCATTTTCATTACATATATCCTTCTCTTTATCAGACACATGCTTTTTCATTTATGTTCATACCTTTAATATACAGTACATTAGGGAATGTCCATTTCTCTGGTTGAAAAAAAAAAATGTTTTTTTTACCAAGATTTTGAAAGGACCTTTACTATTCTCCTGTGTGACATGTCTGGGAAGAGAGTTCCATTCCTGCATACTCGGAACATGACAGTTCGCTTCATTGCATTCAACCTCACTTTTGGAAGTGTAAAACCTTGTGCAGAAGTCTGGTGGAATAGTCGTGTCTGTCAAGACTTAGGGATAAATTATTATACAGAATTGAGGGGGTCTTTGTAACAAGAATTTTCCTAGTAAATACAAGGAGGACCTATTTTTGACAAGTAACCAAGTTAAACAATTGTGCATCGCTGCAACATTAGTTCTGTACTCACAACGAAGCGCTATACGTGCTGCTTTGTTTTGTACCATTTGTAATTTTTTCAGTTTATTTGTCGTTACATTAGACCATACTACAGGACAATAGTCAAGATTCAACAAAATTAGAGCTTGAATCACCTGTTTGATACTATTTAGTGGTAACAAATGAGCACATCTTTTAACAACAGAAATACCTCTTCCCATTTTCACCACTAGTTTATTTATGTGTTGTGACCATGACAATTTACTGTCTAATGTTACTCCTAGGAGTTTAGTCTCCTGGACTTGATCAATTACCACATCACTTATTAAAAGTTTCAAGACTGGGTTCGTACTGAGAGCATAGTTTGAACCGAAAATGATGCTATTTGTCTTTGATATGTTTAAAACAAGTTTATTATTTTTTATCCATTCAACCAATTATTTTTTATCCATTCAACCAGGTAACATGCCTGAACGACTATAGACCTGTAGCCCTCACCTCGATTGTCAGCAAATGCTTTGAGAGGTTGGTCAAGGACTTTATTTGCTCCGTGTTACCTGCCACACTGGACCCATGGCAATTTGCATATCGTCAAAACAGATCCACAGACGACGCAATTGCCATGGCCCTCCACACTGCCCTTTCTCACCTGGAGGGAAAGAACTGTTATGTGCGAATGCTGTTTGTGGACTACAGCTCAGCGTTCAACACGATAGTTCCTGCCAAGCTCGACACCAACCTTAGAGGTCTAGGCGTGGCCCCATCCACGTGCAGCTGGATACTGGACCTCCTGTCAGACCGCCGCCAGGTGGTGAGGGTGATGGGCAGCACCACCTCAGAGCGACTGACACTCAACACGGGAGCCCCCCAGGGATGCGCGCTTTAGTCGCTTTGGATAAAAGCGTCTGCCAAATGTCCTAAATGTAAATGTGCTGAGCCCTCTCCTCTACTCCCTCTACACCCACGGCTGCATGGCTACAGCTCCAACGTCATCGTCAAGTTTGCTGACGACACGACAGTGATGGGCCTGATCGCCGGCGAGACAGCCTACAGGGAGGAGGTTGGATCGCTGGAGCAGTGGTGCCAAGAGAACAGCCTTGCCCTCAACGTCAAGAAGACGAAGGAGCTGATCGTGGACTACAGGAAGCAGAGAGGAGAGCACGGCCCTATCTCCATCGACGGTGTTGCAGTAGAGAGGGTCAGCAGCTTCAAGTTCCTCGGTGTGTACATCTCCGAGGACCTCACATGGTCCACGCACACCACACACATGGTGAAAAGGGCCCAACAATGCCTGTATTTCCTCAGGCATCTGAGGAAATTCAGCATGGGCCCCCGCATCCTGAGAACATTCTACACCGGGACAATCAAGAGTGTTCTTACAGGATGTATCACCGCCCGGTACGGGAACTGCACCACACTCGAGCGCAGAGCGCTTCAAAGGGTGGTGCGGATGGCCCAGTATATCGTTGGAGGTGAGCTCCCCTCCCTCCTGGATATATACAACCAGCGGTGTGTGGCCAAGGCCAAACGCATCATAAAAGACAATGCCCACCCCAGCCAAGAACTGTATTCACTTTTACCGTCAGGTAGGCGATACCGCAGTATCAAGTGCCGCACAAATAGGCTTAGAGATAGCTTCCACAGTCAGGCCATCAGGCTGCTGAACAAGGGCGTATAGCATATAACAATGTATATTTTATTACATTGATTTATATATACATATTGCTCTTTTTATATGCTAATGTGCATTTTTACTTTTATATATTTAACTTTAGTTTTGCTGTCTGTCGTCGGGTATTGCACATAAGATTTTCACTCACTGCTTTATACTTGTGTAAACTGTGAAGTGACAAACTTGACTTGAAATATATGAGGAGGAGGCTAGACGGTGCAGCCTCCTTCTCATATATTTGTGAGCACCATCTAGTGGATTTCAGCAGTAGCAGTTATATTCATTTCATTCAAGTTAAACCAACTGGCTGCTGTAGAAATGACTCCTCTGCCATAGATACAACAGGAGGGTCTACTGAGGGTTGGTGTGTATGAGCCCATCCATCCATAACTCACCCCAAGAAGCCCAGCTGCTGCTCTGTGAGGCAAGGGAGGGCGGCAGCCTGGTGAGGACGCCACCAGACTGGGACACTTACTACTACGTGGGTTTTAGTGAAAACCCTTTTGACCAATGAATCACCATTGTAAGTATAAAAACATATATTTTCACAGGAGACTTACTGGCTAGTTCTGCTAGTGCTGCTGTGGTGCACATCCTGCAGTGTGATGCTCAGCCCAACATCCTCTAGACCAGGTCAGGTCATGACAGGCCATCATGGCTGGTTCATCACTGGCTCAGCGACGGAGGGACACGCTCCTTTGGGGATCAGACGGGGTCTGTCCGTACCTCTGGAAGAAAACCAATCAGCGATGGGAGTTCAGCAATGCACGCACACAGGCCTTGGCTGTAGATAGCTGGTATTATAGCTTGTTTTTATATCTTATTTAACCACTGTCAATGATATATTACCATGACCTTTACTGTGGCATTTGCACTCTGGTTAGATGCCAACTTCTTTAGGCTGTACTGTACTTGGCTGTCCTGCTGTGCAATGACAATACATTTGAATATAATCTAATCTAATTATCCACACACATTTGCAGATCTCTGCCAGGGAAGAAGTGTAGCAAAATACACGTGTAAAAAGAGACTTGAGAGGCGCCAGAGTTGTAACTTATGAGCCGTCTGTTTAAACTCTTGGAGCTAAACACTTTACAGCCTTTAACATCACTATGTACTCCTTGACACATTTAGAGATCTGTGTTTAACACATTTAACAATTCTGATTATGCACACAGACTTTGAATACACATTTGTAGCTTCATGTACACATTCACATGTCGGAACAGATTGATTGTTGAACACATTTATAATGATATGCACACACGGCTTGAGATAGTTACACAACTCTTAACTCACATTTGTGACAACATGAAGACACACTCGCTCAGACAGACATGACGGTTGAACGGTAGAGACAGACAGCCTCCAAGTCAGACAGACAGGTAATGGTAGCCTTACTGTAGTTCCACTGTGCTCAGATTATCAAAGTCCTTCTAAGAGACAGACAGACAGGCAGACCGAGACTATGTCAAAACACAGACTGACTGTCAAAGCACTGTGTGTGTGTTTAGGGTTCACAACTGTATCTGGCTGGTCATCGTACTCTCCCAGGGTTCTCTCTGATGCTTGGTAGCTAATCATCTTCAGCACACTGACAGAGCCTTCCTCCTCCTCCTCCTCATGACCTGATGGCTCCCCCTGTAGGATAAGATCACCATCAGGACCTAAAGACACAACACGAAGGGTCTGGTGGCCTAAAGGGGAAGATGATAAGTTAAGTCTTATCTTAAGATAAGATAAGGCAAGGAACGGAAAACAAATGCTGCATTTTCTCTTGCAAAAAAGGTGCCAATCCTCCACGAGTCTTCCTTAAAAATAAAAATAAACCACATTATCATGATTCTAATTCTAATTTTGAACTAAAACAGAGGCTTAAACAGTAGGCGGTATTCCAGGGCCTGTCTCCAGGTGTAGAACAATCCACTGATTACCCCAGAGGTCAGTGTCTACCTGGAACTTGCTGTGCTCGTATCATCTACAGTACATATGTTGTTCTGAAGCTCCTCACCCACAAGCAGGAGCTGAGGTCCAAAACAAACATTGATCAAACTGATCCATTCAATGCATGGATATACCGCCATCCTCATTAACATTAAATAAAGGACTCTTTAAACTGCAGTCTAAACTAACAGCATAACTGAATCTTTAAAGTGAACCCATAGATTACACAGAAATGCTTCTCCTCAGATCTTCAGATGTGGTACCTGCTGATGCACGGGGATAGGTGCTATAGTCTCTGGACCAGGGCTCTGGCGTCTGGCTCCAGGTGGTCCAGACCCCTGACCTCAGTGAGGAAAAGGTCCTGAGGGTCCTGGTCAGGTACCATAAGGATCAGCAGGTCCACCATCCTGCGCACCAGGGAGGTGTGGAGAGAGGAGACCTGGAAGAGACCAGCAGCAGGTAGAGACTCGGTAGAGACCAGCGGATAGAGACATAATAGAAAAGGCCTAGCGGCTAGGGTGTTTGAATCCCTACCAAAAAGCTACTGGGTTTAATTCCCAATGTCCACCAGTTCCGCATCATCTCCCTGCTGTGTGTTGAGGCAAAGGTTTTCTTCAGCGCTGTTTCCAAACGGCTGTGTACCTACCTGGCAGAGAACACCTACATCGATACATCTGTCCAGAAAGGTGGCATTTCAGGAATGCCAGGATGTCTGGAGCATACCGGTGTGGTGACACACCGGTATGTTATTCGGAGGCCAGAGAGAACAAGGGCAACCTGTCAGTGCTGTGGCTTGACCTGGAGAATGCATTCGGCTCCATTCCACACAAGCTGGTTCAGTTCACTTTGACAAAACATCACGTCCCAAGCAGGTGTAGAGACCTCATCGCTGATTATTACAGCAATTTCAGGATGAGGGTCTCTTCAGGAGCAATAACATCCAGTTGGCACAAGGTGGAGATCGGTATCATCACAGGGTGTACTATCTCTGTGACATTGTTCTCCCTAGGCATGAACATGCTCACTAAGTCTGCTGAGCCAGAGTGCAGAGGGCCCCGCACGAATTCCGGACAACGGCAACCACCCATCAGGGCATTCATGGATGACCTCACAGTCATGACAGAATCAGTCCCAGGCTGCCGGGGGATTCTGAAGGGGCTTGAAGAGCTGGTGGAGTGGGCCCGGATGCGTTTCAAACCCGCCAAATCCAGATCAATGGTGCTGAGGAAAGGGAAGGTGGTGGACAAGTTCCGGTTTAACATCGCAGACACAGCCATCCCATCTATCTCAAAAAGTTTTTGACTGCTCTCTGAGAGACACAATATCTATCCAGTCGACCTGCACTGAGTTGGATGGCTGGCTGAAATCCGTGGACAAGTCAGGCCTACCTGGGAAGTTTAAAGCCTGGGTCTACCAACATGGTATTCTTCCCAGGATTCTGTGGCCCCTCCTTGTCTATGCGGTCCCTATCTCAACAGTTGAGACCCTAGAGAGGAGGGTCAGCAACCACCTCCGGAGATGGCTTGGGTTACCAAGGAGCCTGAGCAGCATTGCACTCTACGGGAACACCAACAAACTGCAACTGCCTTTCAAATCCTTGGAGGAGGAATTCAAGGTAACTAGAGCCAGAGAAGTGGTTCAATACAGGGACTCAAGTGATCCGGAGGTGGCTAAAGCAGGGATCCAAGTGAGGACTGGCAGGAAATGGAGGGCAGAGGAAGCAGTTCAAGAGGCAGAGGCAAGGCTGCGTCACAGGAGCCTGGTGGGAGTGGTCACACGAGGTCGAGCTGGGCTAGGATCCTTTCCAACTCCCCAAATGAACACCAGGGGGAAGGAAGGGCGCCGTCTTGTTCAGGAGGAGGTGAGAGCAGCAGTGGAGGAGACAAGAACCTGCAAGGCAGTGGGAATGAAGCAACAGGGAGCTTGGACGAGATGGGAGAATGCGGTTGAGAGGAAAGTGACCTGGGCTGAGCTTTGGAAAGCCGAGCCTCACCGCATCAAATTCCTAATCCAGGCAGTGTATGATGTGCTTCCAAGCCCGTCAAATCTGCACACATGGGCCATAGCAGAGACACCAGCATGCCCATTGTGTTCCAAGCGAGGAACCCTGGAACACATCCTCAGTTGCTGTACAAAGGCACTTGGAGATGGACGGTACAGGTGGAGGCATGACCAAGTCCTGAAGACCATTGCTGAAGCCATCAGCGCAGGACTGGCGTGGTCAAAGCAGTTCCGACACTCCAAGGACACCATCGCCTTTGTCAGAGCTGGGGACAAGCCAACTTCTGCCAGAAAAACATCTGCAGGCATCCTGACCTCTGCAAGAGACTGGCAGTTGTTGGTGGACCTTGAACATCAGCTGAAGTTCCCCAGCCAAAATGCAGTCACCACCCTGCGACCAGACATTGTTCTTGTGTCTGAGTCCACCAAGCAAGCTGTGCTGCTGGAGCTGACAGTCCTGTGGAGATCGCTTGGAAGAAGCCTTTGAAAGGAAGCTCTCCAAGTACGCAGGACTGGTCAGCGACTGTCAGCAGGCTGGTTGGAGAGCAAGGTGTTTCCCGGTGGAAGTTGGATGCAGAGGATTCGCAGCCCGTTCCTTGGTCAGAGCCTTCAGCAGTTTAGGCATCGAGGGAGTGAGAAAGAGGAGAGCCATCCGCAGTACCACCGATGCGGCAGAGAGGGCCTCAAGATGGCTGTGGCTCAAAAGAGGGGAGCAATGGAGTCATGGTAGCTAGCTAGCCATCTGGACACAAGCTGGGGTCTGATCAGCCCCGGCTGGGTCACCTGGAGGAGGGCGTATGATGTTGCGAGACCCGAAACGTCCTATGATTCCAGGAACATCACTGAAGATGTGTCCAGACTAGGCATCAGTAGATGTATGTACACAGCATGTGGTCATCCTTGAGCTAGATGTCTAACCCCCTTCCATCTCCTTAACGACATGAACATCTACAGTTCACTGTAAGCAACGTTTGATTAAAAGAACCAAGGGGCAAGAGGAGGAGATGGAGAGATGAGGAAGAGAGAGAGAGAAGATGGGATTTAATCTATTGTGTCGTTGAAGAAGCGGGATTGGCTCGGAACAAAGTCTTGCATGGAGTCCAACACATCTGCTGTTTTTAAGACACACACACAGTGTCTTTTTCTCCCCCCTTGTGTTTAACAGACACTGAAACACGAGAACGTGATTCAAGTGTTCTCCCACTTTCTGTATCGTGGGAGCCTGCGCTGTGTTCGAGCTCATGGATCACAGCATCACTGATGAACTGGAGCAGTGTTCGAGGGGTCTGAATCCCAAGTTGCTGCAGAAGTACACCTTCCAAATCCTTCATGGGGTCAAGTACCTCCACAGCCTCAATGTAAGACACCCGGTTCACTTCACTTGCATCTTGTCAACTATACCAAACTAGATCTACTAGATCTATTAACAGCGGGGAAATACCAGAACTACAAAGTAAATGTCCCCCCCTCAAGATCTGGATCGACTGAGATTACCTCAAAGACAAAGAATACACAGGAGGAAGTTGGCAGGACTTTTACTTTGCAAACCTGGAGTTTGTCCGCGTGTGGTTATGGTTTGTGTATCTTTAGAGCCACAGCAGACACTACACAGTAATAAGCCTTGTATGGTTCTTTATTTAACAGGTCCTCCACCGGGACATAAGACCAGACAACATGCTGGTGTCCAGCTGCGGTGTGGTCAAGGTTGCGGACTTCGGCTGCTGCCGAGTGGTGGACCCCGGCAACCTCCAGGATGACTTTGTCGGTACTCCGGGTTTCCTGCCCCCAGAGGTTCTGATAGGAGACCCCTCCTACTCAAAGTGAGTGTCCTCAACGGAAGGCACTGCTACACACAAATCAATCAAAGTGTGTATTGCTGTTGTGTTTTCATGCCATACCTTAATACAGCTTCTTTTTCTTCCAGGGCTTCTGATGTGTGGGCCATAGGAATGACCATCCTGGAGATGGCCAATTCGGTAGCCTTCATTGACGGCTACTTTTCTGCCCAAGTTAAAAACATTGTGCGCAAAGTCGGTAAGTAGCACCCTTTTTTTAAATGCAGATGTATTACTATTGTTATGATGATGTTGATTATCATTGTATTGTTGTTGCCATAGCGATTGATTGTCATAGTGGTTTTGTTAGGGGATATATTGAATTCTAAAAGTGTTTTCTTGGATGAATCCCCCCTTCCAGGGCCCCTGACCGCTCAGCAGAAGGCAGACTTCTGCTACAACTTTCCTAAAATGAAGGTGCCTACAGCCCCGCTTCCTGTCCAGGACCTAAGGCTTAAATACATGATCTCTGACCCCCTGCTGGCTCAGCTGGTAGAGGTACGTTTTGGATGAATCAGTCGTGCGGCCGCTCCGGTCTCAGATCCGTTGAGATGAACAGTGTTGTGTTGAGAATCTATTGTTCTCCTTCTGTTTCAGGCATGTCTCCAGATGGACCCTGCCCTTCGGGCTACCTGCTCAGACCTGATGGCTCATTGGTACTTCAGCAACATGGCCGTAAGTCCCCCACTAAGGGGATCATTCACATTACTTTATTGATCGCTGGGGGGGAAATCATTTTTTACAGTTTTTTTACTGAACCAAGGGGACTCATTACAGTTACTGCACTGTTCTGCACTGAATTGCACTGTATTCATGATGCTGCTGCACTACTGCCACATTAACATGCTTGAAAGGAGATATATAGTGTTGTTAATAGTATTCTATACTATACATAGTATACTACTTACTATACTATTTATTTGCCATATACATATGGCAAATAAAATGTCGGCCCAATTGCTCTACGCAAGAAACAATTTATATTATTATTAAATTAATTAAACCTGCGCCATTTTACTTGTATACTGCAGCTATTGACTCCAGTAAAACACTGACATTCTTCAATTGTCTAATTAGTATTTGCAAGTAATTGATGTGATTTATTCCAATTTTCAGAAGTCAGCGGAGGCAGGTGAGCAGGTCCCCGCCACGCCAGACCTGTTGCAGGATGCCCTCACAGTGATGGAGAAGGTCCTCGCCACGCAAGACCTGCTGCATAATGCCCTCCTAGCAATGGGGAATCAGGTCCTAGCCACGCTACAGCTGTTTAAGTATGCCTTCGGAGTGATGGAGGCTCAGGTCCTCGCAAAACCTGACCGGCTGCAGGTCCTTGCCATGCAAGACGTGCTGTGGGATGTCCTCGCAGTGATGGAGAAGCAGGTCTTCGCCACGCAAGACCTGCTGCAGGATGTCCTCGCAGTGATGGAGGAGAAGGTCCCTACCACACCAGACCTGTTGCAGGATGCCCTCACAGTGATGGAGAAGCAGGTCTTCACCACGCTAGACCTGCTGAACTATGTCCTCACAGTGATGGAGGAGAAGGTCAGACCTTCCATGCCAGACCTGTTGCAGGACGTGCTACCCGTCATGGAGATGGTCTTAGCCATGCGAGACATGCTGCAGGATGCCCTCTCAGTGATGGAGGAGCAAGTCGCCGCCAGATCCACACACGGTGAGTCCTGTTGTGAGGGTTAGTGTATACCAAGTGGATGGAAGTCATACGGTTTAATACTGTTCACTGTTCATCTCATTTCCATGCTATAGGACAGTGAGATGGATCTGTGGATAGCTTCCTTTTATATTTAGGTGTACAGATGTTTAAGATGAATTCCTTTGATATTACGTTATTTGAGCACAAGAGGGAAAGTAACTCAACCCACAAGAGGACATCCCTGTGTAACATACATAGAACTATGGTTATATACAATACACTGCATATGAAACAAGAGGTTCAACACTCATTCAGATCCATGGTTTAGACACTTAAAAAAATTAAAAGGATGGTTAGTTGGCTACGACTACAATTTGTATTTGCTTTTTCCTTGCAGGTGAGGATGGCCTGTTGGATAAATCTCACCCTGAGATGAAGAAGAAAGGCGGATGTTGCGCTGGCTTTCGGAGAGCCATGCGGAAGATCAGCCGCTTCTTCACTGCAAGCCATGGATGAATGCTGACATACGGAACATACTTAAGGAACGGAGTACCGCTTTCACAACAGGCGACTGGATCACTACAAGAATCAGAATCAGAAAGTGGTTTGTTGCCATATACCGCTGTAAAAACACGCATCGGAATTTGACACGGGTCTGGAGCAACACAGTAAAGTGCAAAACATAACAAGGCAAAACAATAAGACAAGACAAAACAATAAGTAAATATAAATATTCTGTATGTGTGGGTGTATGAGGGCTGGGTCCAGTAGGGGGGGGGGTGGGGGGGATGTTCAGAGGGGGAGGCGGGCCTCGTTGACGAGGCTGGAGGCCGTGGGGAAGAAGCTCTGTTTGCGGCATGCAGTTCTTGACCTGATGGCCCGCAGCCTCCTGCTGGAGGGGAGCGGTGCAAAAAGACTGTGGCCTGGGTGAGAGGGGTCGGCCCTAATCTTTGTGGCCCGCTTCAGGGCCCTGGAGTCATGCAGGGTCTGGAGGGGAGGCAGGTTGCAGCCGATCACTCTCTCCGCAGAGCGGATGACACGCCGCAGGTTGGACTTGTCTCTTGCAGTGGCAGCGGGAAACCAGGTGGTGATGGAGAAGATGAGGATGGACTCAATGATGGAGGTGTAGAAGAGAACCATCATGGACTGAGGCATGTTGAATTTATTCAGCTGCCGCAGGAAGAACAGCCTCTGCTGGGCCTTCTTGGTCAGGGAGCTGATGTTCAGCTCCCACTTGAGGTCCCGGGGGATGATGAGGAAGTGGAAGGAGTCCACGGTGTGGGGTGATCGGGGGGAGGGGGGCTGGGCTCTTTCTGAAGTCCACAACCATCTCCACTGTTTTTAGAGCGTTTAGCTCCAGGTTGTTACCACCGCACCAGGTCAGCACCTCAGACCATGACATCGTCCACTTGATACCGAAATACAGGCAGAAACTAAAACTCTCCAAGCCTGTGGTCAGGTCTTTCAAGTTGTGGACTAGCGAGGCCCTGGAGAAAACCAGCGCCATGCAGAGGGTCGTGAGGACGGCAGAGAAGATCATCGGGTGTGCACTTCCATGCATTGAGGAGATCTGCAGGACCAGATGTCGGACGAAGGCCATGTCCATCATAAAGGACTTCAACCACCCTGGTCTCCATCTCTTCTCCCCCCTACCGTCTGGTCGCCGGTTGTGCAGCATCCGGACAAGTACTTGACCAGGTTTAAGGATAGTTTTTATCCACAGTGTGCCTACTGAACTGCTAGGAGTGCTGCCACTTTCACTTTCATAACATGTCATTAACATTACACTGTCATACTTTGCTGGACTTTCTGGACTCATCACAGTTACTGCACTGTACTGCACTGTATTCATGATGCTGCTGCACTACTGCACTTTAAATGCTTTTAAAGATTTTTGTAAAAAACAAAAAAACATGTACATTCAACACATGTACATATCATTTAAGTCACTTTGCTGCTGGGTAGTGTTTCCTGAAGAGGTGAGTTTTAACCCTTCGGCGGAAGATGGGCAGTCTGGGGCTTAACCATTGGCTCCCATTGCAATGTTGAAGACTTTACAGTGAAATCCTTCCCTCATTCCCTACTCCCTCTCTAGTAGTTCAATGTAGCAGACTATACAGTGAAATCCTTCCCTCATTCCCTACTCCCTCTCTAGTAGTTCAATGTAGAGGACTATATAGTGAAATCCTTCCCTCATTCCCTACTCCCTCTCTAGTAGTTCAATGTAGAGGACTATACAGTGAAATCCTTCCCTCATTCCCTACTCCCTCTCTAGTAGTTCAATGTAGAGGACTATATAGTGAAATCCTTCCCTCATTCCCTACTCCCTCTCTAGTAGTTCAATGTAGAGGACTATATAGTGAAATCCTTCCCTCATTCCCTACTCCCTCTCTAGTAGTTCAATGTAGAGGACTATACAGTGAAATCCTTCCCTCATTCCCTACTCCCTCTCTAGTAGTTCAATGTAGAGGACTATATAGTGAAATCCTTCCCTCATTCCCTACTCCCTCTCTAGTAGTTCAATGTAGAGGACTATATAGTGAAATCCTTCCTTCATTCCCTACTCCCTCTCTAGTAGTTCAATGTAGCAGACTATACAGTGAAATCCTTCCCTCATTCCCTACTCCCTCTCTAGGAGTTCAACGTGGAGGACTATATAGTGAAATACTTCCCTCATTCCCTACTCCCTCTCTAGTAGTTCAATGTAGAGGACTATATAGTGAAATCCTTCCCTCATTCCCTACTCCCTCTCTAGTAGTTCAATGTAGAGGACTATATAGTGAAATCCTTCCCTCATTCCCTACTCCCTCTCTAGTAGTTCAATGTAGAGGACTATATAGTGAAATCCTTCCTTCATTCCCTACTCCCTCTCTAGTAGTTCAATGTAGCAGACTATACAGTGAAATCCTTCCCTCATTCCCTACTCCCTCTCTAGGAGTTCAACGTGGAGGACTATATAGTGAAATACTTCCCTCATTCCCTACTCCCTCTCTAGTAGTTCAATGTAGAGGACTATATAGTGAAATCCTTCCCTCATTCCCTACTCCCTCTCTAGTAGTTCAATGTAGAGGACTATATAGTGAAATCCTTCCCTCATTCCCTACTCCCTCTCTAGTAGTTCAATGTAGAGGACTATATAGTGAAATCCTTCCCTCATTCCCTACTCCCTCTCTAGTAGTTCAATGTAGAGGACTATACAGTGAAATCCTTCCCTCATTCCCTACTCCCTCTCTAGTAGTTCAATGTAGAGGACTATATAGTGAAATCCTTCCCTCATTCCCTACTCCCTCTCTAGTAGTTCAATGTAGAGCACTATACAGTGAAATCCTTCCCTCATTCCCTACTCCCTCTCTAGTAGTTCAATGTAGAGGAATATACACTAGTATATACAGTGTTTATATATATATATATAAACAGTGTTATATAGATATATATGTATATATAAATATATAGAGAGAGAGGGAGAGGGAGAGGGAGAGGGAGAGGGAGAGGGAGAGGGAGAGGGAGAGGGAGAGGGAGAGGGAGAGAGAGGGAGAGGGAGAGGGAGAGGGAGAGAGGGAGAGGGAGAGGGAGAGGGAGAGGGAGAGAGGGAGAGAGAGAGGGAGAGAGAGAGGGAGAGGGAGAGGGACGTATGCTTGACACATTTTTGTCACATTTCATAGTCTGCAGCAAGAGTAGACATTTGTAGACGATTGTATTTGATATTTGCCACCGTGGACAAGAAACGATCGACTGCTTAATAAAATGGTGTTTTGAACTCAATTATATTAAATAAAGAGAAACTGAAATATATATTAGTTTTTTCTATATATTTCTATATATATACATATATACATATATATATATATATATATATATATATATATATATATATATATATATATATATATATATATATATATATATATATAAAGTATACATATAATTTATATATATATATAAAGTATATAATAAACAATAAACAAGCCACAATTACAATGGACACGCAAAGTGGACATCTAACTGAACTGCTGACCCCCAACTGCCGAATATTAACCCCTATTCTAACTGGGACCTGGAATATGGACACCCAACATAAAAACTGGCCCATTTGCGAATGATAACTTTTTCTTTCAACTTTAAACTGATACAATTATTATATATATATTGCGTTTGAAAACCTGATTTTACCTTGAAACAATGTTTTTCCCCCGCATTCTTATCTATAGTAGTAGTCACTACCAGGGGCGCCGTAAGGGAGTGAAAAGTTAGGACGATTCTAAGGGCCCGTGACTGACAGGGGGTCCCAAAATGTTTAGAACATTAAGAAAACATAATCCAAGTAACCTTTCATCAGTCATCAATAATTAACATTAATAGAACCTTATATTGATAAAGTACTCACTAAACTTACGATTAATTTAACTTCTTTCTTCCAAAAGTTAATTAGCCTCTGTATACCCCCCTCTATTTACATGTAATGGTTTGGTCCTGTCTCCAGACGCGCTGCCGCACCGGCACAAAGTGAGGAAGCTATAAATGACAAGTTATGCTAAATAGATTCTGAGGAAGAAAATCTTCTGTCAAATGACCGCTTTGTGGCCAGCAAATAGGACTAATATGGACAGGGAGTCTATAGTTAGGACATTGGCCACAAGAGATGAAGACCAACAAATGCTACAGGATTCTGAGGGAAAGCCGTTCCCACAGTACTTGCAGTATACTAAGGCAGCAAATGGAAGAGAAAAGGTGAAGAGAGACAGCAAAAGCACTAATGCACTATATTGCATCCCATGTGTGCTTTTCTCCCATGAACAAAAAAGACCTTCCCTTAGTGTACTGTCAACAGTCAACATGGATATCAAATGTCTGATGTGAAGTGGCGTCGTACGTATGATAAGAACCATGAGAAGAATAAGGCACACAGAGACTGCTACTTAAAGTGGAAGAATTTGCATCAATCTGTAATGGAAGTTAGCAGCATTGACTGTCAGTTGCAGAAGCAGATACAAATAGAAACTGAGAAAAATAGAGCTCTCTTGCAGAGAATCCTAGATGTAACACTGCACTTGGCATCAAGGGATTTACCTTTCAGGGGTAAAACCAAAGATCTGAATGACATTCACAATGGCAATTTCCTAGGCTCACTAGAACTGTTATCTCATTACGACCCACTGTTGAATGAACACTTACAAAAAGTTAAGGACAAAAAGAAAGGAACCAGGCTGACACATTATTTGAGCTCTGACATTCAAAATGAATTCATTGAGTTATGAGTTATTAGAGTTATGTGCCAGAAGAATTTAGAAAACAATTCTAAAGGAAAGGGAGGATTCTATTTATTATTCAGTCATCTGTGAGGATTCTATTTATTATTCAGTCATCTGTGAGGATTCTATTTATTATTCAGTCATCTGTGATGATTCTATTTATTATTCAGTCATCTGTGAGGATTCTATTTATTATTCAGTCATCTGTGATGATTCTATTTATGATTCAGTCATCTGTGATGATTCTATTTATTATTCAGTCATCTGTGATGATTCTATTTATGATTCAGTCATCTGTAATGATTCTATTTATTATTCAGTCATCTGTGAGGATTCTATTTATTATTCAGTCATCTGTGATGCTACACCAGACATTTCACATACTGAGCAAAATGTTGTGCTCATAAGATATGTGAATTATAACAAAGAAACTGATGACTGGGAGATCATTGAACGGTTCCTTGAATTCAAGGACTTCCACAAAAAGACGGCGTGAGATAGCCGAGATGATTGAAAATGTGCTTCAAGACAAAGGGATAGACATTGCAGACTGCAGAGGGCATGGATATGACAATGGGGCAAACATGTCAGGAAAAGTCAAGGAAGTCCAAACCCAAATACTGAAAAAAAATAATCTGGCTACATTTTCACCTTGTGCCTCCCACACCCTAAATCTTGTAGATGTGCAGGCTGCAGAATCAAGCACAGAAGTGTCAACATTTTTTGGCTGCATCAATCGCCTTTACACACTTGTTAGTGCCAGTCCAGGGCGATGGGCCATCTACAAAGAGAAAACAGGTTGCTCTTTGCATCGCCTCTCCGATACCCGCTGGAGTTCAAGGATCCACGCTGTTAAACCTGTAGCAAGACACCTACCTGATGTCATAGAGGCCCTTGATAGCATACTCATGACATGCAGTCTCACTAGTGAGGCCAGATCAGATGCTAGTGGGCTGAAGACCTACTTCATGTCATTCAATGCTATTGTCCTCCTCACTGTCTGGCTAAATGTACTGCAATGCATTGAGGACAGGAATACAATTCTCCAGTCTGGGAAGATCTCACTCGACACAGAGACAGCCAATATCAGAGACTTAAAGGAAGAGATACAGGCTCTTAGAGATGCATGGGAGTCACTCCTGTCTGAGGCAACACTGATTGCTGCTCAAATGGATGTTGCACCTCAATTTAGCATGGAACACTGTCGCAAGAGGAAAAGGAAGAGATTCCATGATGAGACCTCAAGAGAAGACCGATCAGGACAGTGCAGCAACGGTGTTCCACAACACAGTGTTTTTTACTGCAATGGACAAGATCATAAGCGACTTAGACACTAGGTTCCGCACCACTGAACATATTGTGGAAGCATTTTCTGCTGTTCTGAAAGTTGGGAAGATTGCTGAGGATGAAGTCCCTTCTGTTTGCCAACCACTGATCAGGAAGTATTCAAAACATCTTACACCTGAGTTTCAAAATGAAGTAAGACACCTGAACACTGTGTATGCTGCCACTTTCCACCCTAACTTGTCCCCTCTTGGTCTCCTGAATGCAATTCACAAGATGCAGCTGCAAAGCATTTTTGGAGAAGTGTGCATTGTTTTACGTATATTTTGCACACTGCCTGTGACTGTTGCAGGTGGTGAGAGAGCTTTCAGTAAGCTAAAATTGATAAAAAACGATTTGAGGTCCACTATGTCTCAGGACAGGCTTTGCAGTCTTGCCATGCTGTCCATTGAAAGCCAGTTGGCTAGAAAGCTGGACTTCAAGGACTTGATCAGTGACTTTGCCTGTAAGAAGGCTAGGCGCTGGGCTCTTGGTGAGCTGAGCAAGGGCTCGTAAAAACTGTTAAAGGGCAAGGCTATGGTAACGATATTGGATCACTACACACAAGATGCATGATGAGAAAAAGTCTGAGAACAGGTAATATTCTCTGATTTAGCACCACCATAAGGCCTTTTCATTTCCATTTCCGTTTTGTTGTCCATTTACACTTTAATACCTGCTTATTTTGTAGTTGGTATGTATATTTCATTTTAAAATCTGCTGCTCATGTTATTTTTGTGTTATAGCATTTTATAAATGATAATATTGGTGGTAATGTTCACTTTAATTTAATTTAAGAGGTCATGTATATTTAAGTTATATTTATTTGGATTTATGCATTCATGTTGAGAATGTTCCATTCAAAAATGTTATTATTAAAAAGGCATTTACACCATAAAAGATGACTATTGAGATCTATTGTCAGGAATGTTAGTCTTGAATCAAATAGTGAATTCTACTGCAGCAGAATGTTGCACGTCTGCAGAGTGTTATTTTTCACAGCTCAGTGTCAGTAAAAATTGTGCAGTTAGTATTGAACTACAAGATAGATGCAAGCCTGTACAGGTAGTGCTATTTAAAGCATAAATGAGTCGGTTGGGTTCTGGAGGTCGTTACAGCAATTGTGCTTGGTTGGCGTGGCCTGTGCCTGGTGGTGGGGCCCAATGTGATATATTTTCATGGGGCCCAAAATCCCTGGCGGCGCCCCTGGTCACTACATGGCAATCTTAAACTGTCAGTACGGAGTACATCAAACAGATACGTAATGTCTCATCACAAACACCAGGGGGCGGTGTTGCTATTGTTGCTATTGCTATTAAATGATCTTAGACAGAATCGGCGCAACAAAGTGATTGACAAACTAATTATATTGGTGATGAATGTTTTAGTGAAGCTGGTTGACACATTATATTATTTTAATTGCTATAATTATTTTAAAAGAAAGAAAATATGAGGGAAAGCAAAAGGTACAAGATTAAGATGAATGAAGGTGTTTTTGTATGTATATGTATGGTGTTTTAAGTACAATGGAATGCTTACTCCCAATTCACTCCCGCAGTTAAACAACAATACTATGTTATACTAAACTATGCAAAACTATACTATACAATACGATACTATAAACGACCCTGATACTACGTACTATATACTATACTTTATACAACACTATACTTTAACAATACTAGTTTACACATAGTCCTATACACGCTACTGCCTATAATATAGCGTAATATATTGTATTTAGGAGTGAGTTTGGCGAAAATAGTCTACTTTTATATGTGTATAAATATATAACTGTAGGTGAAAAGTATTTGTCATTTGTCATAACCAATTGACTTATGGTTGGTCCGGCAAAGACTAACCTTCTCAACACAAAGTGGTCAATAAAACCAGTTTTGTCACACGTGAAAAGTGTCTATAAAGTAGGTCTAAGTATTCCGAGTTCGGGAATGCATCGGAAATAAAGTAGTTAATAAGGAAGAAGAAGGTAACTAAATCGTAACAAATGAATTCGTTGCTGGAGCTTTGTTTAATGGATTTTGTATTGTGTGTGTGTGTGTGTGTGTGTGTGCGCGTTCGCGCGTGCGTGTGTGTGTGTCAGCCTGACTCGGGTCAGGTGAGGGTGCCTAAAACACCCACCAACCTCCACACCTAGCAACGACTACCAGAGTACAGATACAAGATTTAAGATTTTTATTTGCCATATGCAATTGGCAAAGTACAATGGAATTCTTACTCCCCATCAGTGGCGGCTGGCCCATAGGGGGCGATGGGGCGCCGCCCCCCCTAAACCAACGCACAAACAAAATATTAAAAAAGATTTTAAAAAATTTCACAAAAAATATATATATAAATTGTCAATATGTGTGTGTTTAAAATATGGAATGCACCCAGAAATATGTGTAAAATATTATTTTAAAATAATTTGCGCAACATAATATGCTTTTCCTAGTACACATATGCCTAGTACACTGCAGCCTTAAGGGCGCATTTGTATGACGATGCTGCTGGGGCGCTTTTCAAATCGCCCCACGGAGGCGGGTCTCTGTAGCAGTTTAGCCAATTGCTGATTCAAGATATAAACGAGTGACATAAAATGTAGCCAATCAGCATCCTCAAAACGTCTTCCCGTGGGGCGCTTTTCAAATCGCCCCACGGAAGACTTTGGAGCATCGAGCATCGTCATTTGTGTGCGTCACAGTGTACTACTAGGAAAAGCATATTATGCTCTGTCTCTGCGGGCACACACACACACGCACACACACACACACACACACACACACACACACACACACACACACACACACACACACACACACACACAGACGCACACACACACACACACACACACAGAGACGCACACGCACAGACGCACACTCACACACAGACACATACACGCACGCACACACGCACACACACACGCACACACTTACAAATATATGTCAGTGTTTTTTGTCAGTGTGTGCCGATATATATATATTTTTGTTGAGTGATTGATATAGTTTTCGTGAGTGATTTAAACAAGCAGGTATATATATATATATATATACCGGTATATATATATATATATAGATATATATATATATATATATACCAGTGGTGAAGTGTCAGGGCCTTCAAGGTATTCAGAGAAGACCCTGGAACTCTCAGATGAAACAAAAAAAATCGGATTAATTGTATTAATAAAATGTAATACAATTTAATCAAATTTAATCCAATTTAAATAAAATGAATAAATGAGAATGGTATCTGTGTAGTTGATCTGTAATATTACAGTGTTACGTTGATTTGTTTGTCTTTCTCGGTCCATGCACTACGCATTTGAGTGGTTTTGTGTTGGAAAAACAATGCAACCAATCAGATATTTTTCTAGGTTGCTGGGAAGAATATCCTTCAACCAAAGTATTCCCGATGACTTTGGCCCTTAGACTGAATGAGGGCGTACGTTTGGATTGACAATTTGATCAACCAATCATATAGTGATTTGTAGCCAATGGGCGTATTCTTTCAGATTTCCCCACAGCTCAATAGGGAGCTAGAAGGTCTACTGGCTGGAGCGAGAGGGGATCTAGCGTAGTGCTACGTTGTTTCTACGTAGGATTTTACGTCAAAATAGCGAAGGCGAAGATGATGGGCTGTTACTTCACTACATGGACACTGCTTTACCAACTATGGTACACTTGGAAATTGGCTGCGACAATCTAATCTGCCTAAATGAGATAAGGCATAAAGTGACTCCTCCGTGACGTCCGTCTGACTAGAAAAACAGAATTTTTGGTCTACAGCAGGGGTTCCCAAAGTGGGGGTCGCGGGACCCCGAGGGGGGGGTCGCGAGATGATTTCAGAATCCTCTTGATGTGACCCATGATTTATTTTTTATTTTATTATTATTATTTTTTATCATTTGTATTATTATTATTATTATTATTATTATTGTTAATAATAACGTGAGTGACAAATAAAGGAATTCTGATTCCCACAGATTCACGACAGTATCATCATTGAAAAAAAGCCACACACAATCGCGATTACCCCCCCCCCCCCCGTTGGACTTCACGATGTTCGCGATTGCGAACAACATAACATAACATGTCATTAACATTACACTATCATAACATGTCATTAACATGACACTATCATAACATGTCATTAACATGACTCTATCATAACATGTCATTAACATTACACTATCATAACATGTCATTAACATGACACTATCATAACATGTCATTAACATTACACTATCATAACATGTCATTAACATTACACTATCAGAACATGTCATTAACATTATACTATCATAACATGTCATTAACATTACACTATCATAACATGTCATTAACATTACACTATCTCTGTTCTGTTCTGTATTCATGATGCTGCTGCACTACTGGCACTTTAAAATGCTTTAAATGCGTTTTGCACAATATAACACATATCATCCAGCAATCACTTTATTGTTATTTTATTGTGTATAGTATTTTTAGTTATATAGTATTGCTCTAGAATTCCATTGTACTTGTTTCAAATGGCAAATCAAATTATATTAAATATTATATTATATTAATTTAAATATATTAAATTACTATTATAAGTAGGCCTAG
Organism: Muraenolepis orangiensis; assembly: GCA_027704905.1. NCBI lineage: Eukaryota > Metazoa > Chordata > Actinopteri > Gadiformes > Muraenolepididae > Muraenolepis > Muraenolepis orangiensis. The sequence goes on from CM051019.1 coordinate 21,565,683, forward strand.
CAGTATAGTAATAGTAGTGGTAGGCCTATTGACATATACCTATATATATTTTTCAGTTGGAATGTGGGACATGCGGCATAAAATAGGTATTTTACTGTGCAAAATAGATGCTGTTTAAAACACAAAACACACATTAATACCACCACCAACCGGTAGGAGGCAGTATTGTACACGCTATCTAATGGGATAGGGATCGTCAAATGAAGATGATATTATCCGCCACAGACTAGACCAGAGCTGCTAGGAGTTTACATGACGTCATTCACATCAGGGTATTACCGCCATCTAGTGGACACATGACAAAGGCTCCCGAGTCGTCTGCAACAATGTAATCTGTTGTAATGTCTATTTCCTACCACAAGGTGTCTCTCTCGGCCTGCAAACGGCCTATCAATAGTGAACGTCACCGGCAGCTGACGGTGTGAGAGAGCAGTGAGCAGCGAGAAGCGAGAGGGTGGGTGAGGATGGAGTGAGGGTGGGGTGAGGATGGAGTGAGGGTGGGGTGAGGATGGAGTGAGGGTGGAGTGAGGGTGGGGTGAGGATGGAGTGAGGGAGGGGTGAGGGTGGAGTGAGGGTGGAGTGAGGGTGGGGTGAGCGTGAGGTGAGGATGGAGTGAGGGTGGGGTGAGGGTGGAGTGAGGGTGGGGTGAGGGTGAGGTGAGGGTGGAGTGAGGGTGGAGTGAGGATGGAGTGAGGGTGGGGTGAGGGTGGAGTGAGGGTGGAGTGAGGGTGGGGTGAGGGTGGGGTGAGGGTGGAGTCAGGGTGGAGTGAGGGTGGGCTGGTGGAGGGGTGCTCGCTGGCACCCTGCTGTGGTCTAATAGAGAGAGAGTGGATTGTCTTGAGTTTCAGGTAAAGGACTAGTCACGGTGACTAGTCCTGCTGCAGTACCGGTGACTAAGTCACCGGTACTGCAGCATCCAAACCAGGAGCACTAGCAGGTTTCAAGGACAGTTTTACCCAAAGGAAAGACTGAAATATATGGAGTCCTGTCATACTTCTTTACTGGACTCATTACCACATTGCACTGTTCTGTTATTTTATTATTTATGAAGGCTGCTACCATTCACCACGGGGCTGCACAAAAAGTACAATAAGTTGGCAAACAATATATAACAATATCTAGAACAATATCTACCTATCTATAATATCTAATCCACTTAGATAATTAACTTAGCGCTACGAGGAAGGATCCGGGAAGTGTGTCCTGGAGAGATGGGTTTTCAGCCTGCGGTGGAAGATGGGGAGTGACTCTGCAGTCGTGACCTCCGTGGGGAGTTTGTTCCACCAAATTGGGGCCAGGACGGAGAAGAGCCGTGACCGCGTAGATCGGCCCTCAGGGGCCTAAGTGAGGGTGCAAGCAGACGGCCCGAAGAAGCCGAGCGAAGTGGACGGGTTGGGATGTAGGCCTTGACCATTGCCTGGAGGTATAGGATAGAGCGGTACCTTTTACTGCCCTGTAGGCTAGCCCCAAGGTCTTGAACTGGATGTGAGCAGCTCCAGGGAGCCAGTGTAGAGTCCGACGGAGGGTAGATGTGTGTCTTTACCCTGGTGGGAGAGGTCTCAGGCCCCAGTGTAATAGTGGATTCTGCCACATGTCAGTGAAATGGTTTCCTGGGGTTCCTCCCAACGACAGGACACACAGGGGGATGAGGAATGAGGTTTCGTAATGCTTGGTTGGGGTCTGGTTTTACCTTTGCAGCCTCACCAGCCCCAGGCTCTAACCTGACTGGGGCTGGTGAGGCTGCTTCAACCAGACTCTAATCAGTCTGACTGGGGCCAGGTGAGGCTGCTTCAACCAGACTCTAATCAGTATGACTGGGGCCAGGTGAGGCTGCCTCAACTAGACTCTAATCAGTCTGACTGGGGCCAGGTGAGGCTGCCTCAACCAGACTCTAATCAGTCTGACTGGGGCCAGGTGAGGCTGCCTCAACCAGACTCTAATCAGTCTGACTGGGGCCAGGTGAGGCTGCCTCAACCAGACTCTAATCAGTCTGACTGGGGCCAGGTGAGGCTGCTTCAACCAGACTCTAATCAGTCTGACTGGGGTCAGGTGAGGCTGCCTCAACCAGACTCTAATCAGTCTGATGAGGGCCAGGTGAGGCTGCTTCAACCAGACTCTAATCAGTCTGACTGGGGCCAGGTGAGGCTGCTTCAACCAGACTCTAATCAGTCTGACTGGGGCCAGGTGAGGCTGCTTAAACCAGACTCTAATCCGTCTGATTTGGGTCAGGTGAGGCTGCTTCAACCAGACTCTAACCAGTCAGACTGGGGCCAGGTGAGGCTGCTTCAACCAGACTCTAATCAGTCTGATTTGGGTCAGGTGAGGCTGCTTCAACCAGACTCTGATCAGTCTGACTGGGGCCAGGTGAGGCTGCTTCAACCAGACTCTAATCAGTCTGACTGGGGTCAGGTGAGGCTGCTTCAACCAGACTCCAACCACACACTCCACACTCCTAAATGGTATATTATAAAGCGTATCAGCAAGACAAAACGGGTATTTTAAGTGCAGTGTAAGTGTAATTGGCCCTCAATAGTATGAACACAAAGGTGTGATTCAGTGATTCATGTGATCATTCCATTGCTTTGGACGGTAGGTTTTGTTCAGATGACGACCTGCTTTGGCCCCCGAGGGATCCTGTTCCTGCCCCAGAAGCCGTACCTCACAGACGGGACGCTGAGGGAGCAGGTGGGCCGTCGGCCTCTGGAGCCTTCATGGGATTCATGACTAAATGGTGGTTTTCATGATCTTCTTCTTTTAACTCTTGTATCAGGTGATCTACCCCTTGAAGGATATTTACCCAGCAGCAGGTAGGATTTCAATGGCTTGAAAATTATGAATAAGAAAAAATGAATAAGAAATGTTTGACACATTGGTGTTCAAGCAGTGTTTTTTAAATGAATTTGTATTCAGGGTTAGTGGACGATGAAAGGATATTCCAGTTCCTGGAGCTGGCGGGGGTGGTAAGGGAGAACAACAGTTCATAAGCAGGAACATTAGTGCTTATGAACATTAAACATTAACATTAAACTGGTTTAGTTCGATCCTGAACTAAACCTCATCTCTATCCTGTAGTCCAGCCTCATGAAACGGACTGGTGGTCTGGACGAGAAGGTTGACTGGAACTGGTAAGCACCAAGGGGGTGGGTGGGTGGGGGTGTGTGTGTGAGTGTGTGTGTGTGTGTGTGTGATGCTCCTCTTATGAAACTCCTTGCTGCAGGTATGATGTCCTGTCTCCAGGCGAGATGCAGCGCCTCTGCTTCGCTCGCCTCTTCTACCTGCAGCCCAAATATGCAGGTGGGCTCCTTCAAAATAAAAGTCTTGACATATATTGAGTCTTGAATATTTTGATCATGGCAGCCTTTACTCACCGTGATTTGATGTGACCTGTACGGTTCAGGGGGATTTGGGGATAAAACACGCCGCTAAACAGTGAATAGTAAGTGGTGGTGGTGTTTGGATGCGTCCTCAGTCCTGGACGAGGCCACCAGTGCGCTGACGGAGGAGGCGGAGGGCCAGCTGTACCGGCTGTGTAAACAGCTGGGCATGACCCTGATCAGCCTGGGACACCGCAGCAGTCTGGAGAAGGTAGACACGGAGCACGTCCTCACACACTGGGGGGGCTCAGGCAACACGTCCTCACACACTGGGGGGGCTCAGGCAACACGTCCTCACACACTGGGGGGGCTCAGGCAACACGTCCTCACACACTGGGGGGGCTCAGGCAACACGTCCTCACACACTGGGGGGGCTCAGGCAACACACTCACACACTGGGGGGGCTCAGGCAACACAGACTCACACACTGGGGGGGCTCAGGCAACACAGACTCACACACTGGGGGGGCTCAGGCAACACGTCCTCACACACTGGGGGGGCTCAGGCAACACGTCCTCACACACTGGGGGGGCTCAGGCAACACAGTCCTCACACACTGGGGGGGCTCAGGCAACACGTCCTCACACACTGGGGGGGCTCAGGCAACACAGACTCACACACTGGGGGGGCTCAGGCAACACAGACTCACACACTGGGGGGGCTCAGGCAACACAGACTCACACATACATACTGCATATCATACTGTAGTTATCATGCTATTACATGCATTTGCTGTATTTGGAAAACGTGTGCAGTTGTATGTGTGTGCTGAGCAGGGCCAGCCCTGTCCAATCACAAGAGGTCCTTTAAAGACATTACCATGGCATCCTCTTCATCATGTTGTTGTTGACAGTACCATGACCTCTCGTTGAGGCTGTGTGGAGGAGGCCGCTGGGAGCTGACCTCACTGAGGGAGGCTGGGAGCAGCAGCCAGGTGATTGAGGACACCAGCTTCTGAGACCGTCTGTGCTCCAACTCTTGGACTCCTTCTAGTCTCAAACACTGAATGTGAGAGAAGGGACCTGCTGAACTACACTGCAAGGTTTTATTTAGTCACAGAAGTTAAATACGGATCAAATGGATTTTTTTACATTTTTGCCAAAAGTCGGATGATAAAGTTTACAATATCTTATTTGGTAGTTTCCCCGCTTGGAGCTCGGTGAGAATTGTTTAACACCGAACAAAACAAAGGTTTGGCTGGCTAATCATTACTGTAAAATCTGATTATTGTAAATATTAATGACACTTTAGACTGGATAAAGTCTAAGTTTTGTTATGTGCCTGTTATTTGTTTAAAATATATTCATGATTCGATTTGAATGTCTACAATCATTGCAATAAAATGAAAATTAATAATTTTTTTATAAAAAAGCGAAAATGTAACCCTTAAGACTTAAACTCAAATAAATGTCTTATTGTATTTCAAAACTGATATGAATATGGGTTTGCGGAAGATATACGGGTTGGTGTAAGATTAACAGTTTAAAAGGTACAGTTTAACCCTTCTAACCAACGTGTAACAGAAGAAGATATACATTTGGGGAATTTTCAGACCCAAAAATGAGTTCATGGATCGGCTTGAGAACCCCCGTTGTATGATGACACAGAAGTGGGCCCCCAGGGATCTAGTCCCCTAGCCGTGGGCTATGGTCACACAGATTTTGTGTGTGTGTGTGTGTGTGTGTGTGTGTGTGTGTGTGTTTGTGTGAAAAGTGACACAGCTGGTGAAAACACAAAATACTAATCCTAATCTACCCACACCCCCCAGGCGATTTCACACACACACACACACACACGCACACACACGCACGCACGCACACACACACACACACACACACACACACACACACACACACACACACACACACACACACACACACACACACACACACACACACACACACACCATCCTCTCTCAATGGCGAGGACACTCCCTTTCCATGACCAGGGTTTGTCATGCAGAGGAAATGGTTCTGATGTGGTTTCCCACGGCCGTCTGGTGGGATGAGCGCAGGGCGATGCTGATGCCACCTGTCTCTGAGAGACCGTACGCCATCCGCTCTGTAACCCGCTTCAACAAGGATCAGATGAACCAAGGGCCACAAGCTTGACGGGGCCTCCAACACATCAACCAGTAGTTGCCATGGCAACAGGTGCTGATGGTAGAGCACTGCTGCTTTGGTTCTTCTGTATCAGAAGAGATATTGTTTCTAATAAGTTTCTTATACATTCACAAAGATTTGGAGACACAAATGCAATACATTTTATATTAATTTACCAAAAAAATTATGCATCAGAACCGTGAAACATGGAATCAGAAGGCCTTTATTGTTATTGTACAAGTACGACAAGTGTGTAGCAATTCTCATGGTCATTCTTGACACACAATAGCACAAATATAAATTATTTTAAAAGTAAAGTAAAACTAAACTAAATAAACATTTCAAATTGCCAAATATTAGTCCAATAATATATATTTACAGTACATATTGGAGGTCAGCATGTCCAATAGGTGATTTCCCTATTGCAGTGGCCCAGTAGTGCAAATGATATACATGCAAAGGATGTAAACCTGTAACTGAGTAATGTAGTATTGATGCAATACAGTATTATAGTAACACAAAACTGTGAGTGTCAAAGTTTTGACAGGGAGTTATCTTATGGCTCCAGGGTATAAACTGTTCTTGAGTCTGTAAGTCTGTGATTTGATGGACCTGAAGCGTCTCCCCGAGGACAACAGGTCCAACACGTGATGTCCCGGGTGGGAAGAGTCTTTCTGGATTGGTTGGCGGCATGAGGGAACTGAAGATGTCTTCCATACAGTATAGATATTAAAGATACCTTCTCAGGTGGAGGTTGTTGGTGAAAAGGGGTTTTGGTTCCAAGACCAGGGCGTCACACAGGCCTTTAGGGACACAAATAACTCACCTAGTAGTGAATCAAGCCAGTCTCAAATCTGTGCAGATGTTGTGTGTCGGATTATAGCCAAGTTAAGTACATTTAACCCAATTCATTAAGAATGATTAGCCGATCTGTCGGGTGGTCATAGCTCAGGAGTACAGATACATCCCATAATAGTGGTAGCGGTTTCTGGTCATAGTGGAAGCGATCGTGGTCAAATAAAACTCCACGTCCTGTTCTGTTACGGTCTTCTAACTCGTCCACACCTCCGGATTTAAATGAGCGTGTTGTCGTTCTTCACCTTCAGAGCTAAATGAAGGCCAGAGGTCGACTGTAGGTGGAGTTTTGTTCCTTGATTTAAGCACATTCTTCATTTCATGCTTATTCATGCTTAACATTTTGTATACATATTTTCCTTTTTCAAGAAGTATGTTTGATTAAGTACGATGGTGACAAGCATACTGCATACTGTTATATCGTTTATAGATTTGTTGGTAATGTTTAACAGCCAATTGTATACATATATTAAATATAGCGTATTATTTGATGAATAGAGATGGAACTTAATCTGAATTCTCCCTCAACACACGTTTATCATTATAAACGGGTTATGCTTGCCACCAAATCAAACCAAAGTCAATAATAATGCCATTTATTCCTAATTGAAAAGGCTAACCCACCATAACCACATAATCCGTTTAACTGAAGTAGGGTATTTAGGTCATATCTGTCTGTAATTCCCACGCTCATGCTGCTCCCATGTTTCATTTAGGTGAATTAATTACAGTAATTAACCACCTGTATGTTAATTACCACAGCTTTGCTCCATTTCAGTAAAACTAATTAAGTTGGATTGTGATGTAAATCCATATATATACGGTCAATCTCCTACCATGCCCGTGTCCTAAAAATGTATTTTATTAGTGAAAGCTGTAGCTTTTGGTTTCAAAATATGTCAGGATTATCCATCTGTACCCTGTGGGTGTTGTCAGAAGGTGAGTCAAAGCATTGTATTAACACAAAAAACATGGAAACATGAAATCAATAGTGAGCCTACTATCAGCACAATCAATAATCAATTCTAACAAATTGTATCACTCATTTCACATATGTCAATGTGGGAAGACGAGTCTACAATGACTTATTTTTATCATATTTTTGTCATATTATCATATTTCACCTAATTAGGGTTTATTCCGGCTGGTGCAGGTGAGGCTGTGCAGTAGCCTGTCTGACAGCAGAGTGCTGTCACTATCATAACATGTCATTAACATTACACTATCATAACATGTCATTAACATTACACTATCATAACATGTCATTAACATTACACTATCATAACACTGTCATTAACATTACACTATCATAACATGTCATTAACATTTCACTATCATAACATGTCATTAACATTACACTATCATAACATGTCATTAACATTACACTATCATAACATGTCATTCACATTACACTATCATAACATGTCATTCACATTACACTATCATAACATGTCATTCACATTACACTATCATAACATGTCATTAACATTACACTATCATAACATGTCATTAACATTACACTATCATAACATTAGATTAGATTAGATTAGTACAGTACAGTACAGCGAAAATAATTTAGCATCTAACCAGAGTGCACATGTTGCAGTAAAGTGCATGGTAATATAATATAATATACAGTTTAAATGTACAGGTTAAAAGACAGTCTAGGTATAAATGTGATATGAGCATAATAATAGGTATATGTATATACAGGTAAGTGATCATTTAACGTAGTGATCAGGGGTATGCTATTATTGAGAGCAGGATACAAATATATAGATCTAAATGTATATACAAGTGAGCATATATAAATGTATGGCAAGTATAAATGTATATATATATATACAGGAGTAGGAGCAGTTCTATCAACAGATTTAAATACATATGACAGGTACAGTAACCAGGTATCTTAGTAATAAATATGTACTATACTATAGAGACTAACTATAGAGAGGTGGGTAGTTGTGATACAGTTTGTTTTTACAGTCAGTTTTTTCCTTTTTTACAGTTAGTCAGAGACATTGGTGGTGATTGTTATAGGTGTTGAGCAGAGGTGTGTGGGGGGGGGGGGGTGCAGCAGAGGGGGGGGCAGCAGAGGGGGGGGCAGCCGGGGGGGGGCAGCAGAGGTGTGGCAGCAGGGGGGGGGGGGGTCTGTCTTCGTGGTGCAGAGTTCAGGGTGATGACAGCTGAGGGGAAGAAGCTGTTCCTAAGCCTGCTTGAACATTCCATGGTCCACAATTTTTTGTGCCTTCTTCAGATACCGTTTGTGGTGGGTAGTGTTTATTGCAGGGAGGGGTATTCCAACGATGCGTTGGGTGGTTTTCTCCACCCTCTGCAGCGCTTTCCAGTCGGAAACAGTGCAGTTCCCGTACCACACTGTGATACAGTTGGTGAGGATGCTTTCAATAGCACACCGGTAAAAGTTCACCAGAATCTGAGGTGACGGGTGGGCTTTCCTCAGTCTCCTCAGGAAGAAGAGACGCTGGTGGGCCATCTTTACCAGTGAGGCAGTATTGAGGGACCAAGAGAGGTCCTCCTCGGAGATGTGGACCCCCAGGAATTTGAAGCTGGAGACACGTTCAACCTCCGCTCCGTTGATGAGGATGGGCGTGTGTGCCAGCTCTAGTCTTCCTGAAGTCGACAATGAGCTCCTTGGTCTTCTTGGTGTTGAGGGCCAGGTTGTTGCCACCAGGTGCTGGACCTCCTCCCTGTAGGCTGCCTCATCGTGGTTCTTGATGAGGTCCACCACCGTTGTCTCGTCTGCAAACTTGATGATGGCGTTTGTACCATGTAGAGAAGTGCAGTCGTGGGTGAAGAGGGAGTAGAGGAGAGGGCTCAGCACACAGCCTTGTGGAATGCCAGTGTTTAGGGTGAGGGTGGAGGACTGACTGGGGTCTGTTGGTTAGGAAGTCTAGTAACCAGTTACAAACTGAGGGGTTGATGTCAAAGTTCTTGGTTTTCAAGAGGTCACCAAGTTTGAAGATGAGTTTGGAGGGGATGATGGTGTTAAATGCTGAGCTGAAGTCTATGAACAGCATTCTCACGTGGGTGTTGCTCTCATCCAGGTGGGAGAGAGCAGAGTAAAGAGTTGAGGAAATGGCATCCTCCATGCTCCTGTTCTCACGGTAGGCAAATTGGTATTTATCTAGTGAAGGTGACAGGCCAGATTTGAGGTGAGCCAGGACCAGCCTCTTGAAGCACTTCATGATGTTGTGTTTTGGCACTGGCACAATGGAGGTGGTTTTAAAGCACACGGGAACAACTGCCTGAGCTAGTGACAAGTTGAAAATGTCAGTAAGGGCCTCGGTCAGCTGCTCAGCGCAGTTCCTGAGCACGCCACCGGGGATGCCATCAGGACCAGCTGCCTTATGCGCTATTGTTCTGCTCAGTGCCGCACGCACGTCTGTGGGGGAGAGGGTGAGGGGTTGGTGGTCAGCGGGGAGAGTAGCCCTGGTGGGCAGTTTGGGGTTGTTCCGGTCGTAGCGGGCAAAACAATTCTCTAAGTTGCAGAAAGACTCTAAGTTGCAGAAATCTTAAGAGCAACTTAGAGTCTGCTCCCTCAGGCCACACTTTGACTGTCCTAACGGTGGGCTTCACACGCTTGATGAGTGGCGTGTTCTTAGGCAGCATGGTCACATGATCACTCTGTCCAAGGTGGGGGAGGGGGTCGGCTTGGTAAGCATCAGCCTTGTTGGTGTAGACATGGTCTAATGTTCTGTCTCCTCTCTCCTCTCCTCTTGTCATTAACATTACACTATCATAACATGTCATTAACATTACACTATCATAACATGTCATTAACATTACACTATCATAACATGTCATTAACGCTACATTATCATAACATGTCATTAACATTACACTATCATAACATGTCATTAACATTACACTATCATAACATGTCGTTAACATTACACTATCATAACATGTCATTAACGCCACATTATCATAACATGTCATTAACATTACACTATCATAACATGTCATTAACATTACACTATCATAACATGTCGTTAACATTACACTATCATAACATGTCATTAACATTACACTATCATAACATGTCATTAACATTACACTATCATAACATGTCGTTAACATTACACTATCATAACATGTCGTTAACATTACACTATCATAACATGTCATTAACATTACACTATCATAACATGTCATTAACGTTACACTATCATAACATGTCATTAACATTACACTATCATAACATGTCATTAACATTACACTATCATAACATGTCATTAACATTACACTATCATAACATTGTCATTAACATTACACTATCATAATATGTCATTAACATTACACTATCATAACATGTCATTAACATTACACTGTCATGCTTTGCTTGTCTTTCTGGACTCATTACAGTTACTGCACTGCACTGCACTGTATTCATGATGCTGCTGCACTACTGGCACTTTAAATGCTTTTAAATGCTTTTAGCACAATTCAACACGTGTACATCAGTCACTTTATTGGTCATGTCATTGTTCTTTTTATTGTGTAAAGTATTTTTTATAGTATTGTGTTTTAGAAAGTCTTACTGCGGAGATGGAGAGCAAGCATTCCATTGTACTTGTTGCAAATGGCAAATACAAATCTAGAATCTTGAGTGGTGCTATGTGTTTAGCAAATGCCAGATACGGAAGGATTTGGATGCTGGGACTTATTTGATTGTTCTGACGTTCATATTTTAAAGGATAACTTTCTGATTTGAGGTAATGCTTTGGATGTTTCATCTTGTTCATAGACTAGATATTTGTACTGGTGTGTTTGTGTTGATTGTGCTGATCTTTCATCAAATCATTGGACATATTTTATAGCACAAATAAATTGTAATTGATTTACCTTTCTTGACCCCGGTTGAAAATATACTACCAAATATGATGTTGTTAATTGAAAAATGTAAAACATCTAAGACAAAGACAGATGCATGGTCTAAATATCAATAACTGATTGAGCGTTATATGCTAGCAAAGCCCATTTAGCTATTTGGAATTATACTTTTTTTCCTTAAAACCAATTACAAAAACAAACAATTTAGAAGATTTTATTAAGCTACAATTGTGCAGAGACAAACAAGTCATTTTTCATCACACATATAACAATGTCAACTATATAACGCTATATTTTCAAAATATACAATATACAATCTATATACATCTCTTATGGGGCGGCGCACAGCTGGGGTCGTTTGAGGCAGGGCCGTTTGAGCTCTGCGTGTAGTAGTTCAACCTTTAATGTAAGTCTGTTGCATTCAACAAACTGAATGAATTCAAAATATTAGTCTTGGAAATCTTCAAATGAGGTGGAACATGGATACTACTTTTTTGTAACGCAGTTCAGTCTTCATCACCCCCCCTGGGAGGAGGAGAATGTATTTTCCATCACTAGTTACTACACTAGTAAGTATATGCGCGTTAGTTTCAGTGTGTGGTCTGTGGCTCTGCTGCTCCTGTGTGTTTCTCCTCCACCTCCCGGTTCTCCTCCACCTCCCGGTTCTCCTCGGCATGTCCGCTCACGGTCCTCTCCGGCCTCTGCATCTTGGCGCTGTGCTCCTGGGCCTTGGCCCGGAGGGCGGCGATGCTGTTCTCCCGGAGCTCCTCCTCGGAGATGGACAGTACGGGTGAGGGCGACGCCGCGGGGTCCTTCCTCGGCCCCTCCCCCTCCTCCTCCTCCTCCTCCTCCTCCTCCCCCCCGCCCCCTGCCCCTCGTCCCGAGGCGCTGGGCGGGCTCTTGGGGGTTTCCTGAAGCGCCTCACGGCAGGGCGTCTCCATTGACTTCTTGTGCATCCCTGAGAGTGGAAGAGGATCTCCGGTTAGATTGCATCAAATATAAAATACATTACATGTTACATTACATTACACTCCAGTCATTTAGCAGACGCTTTTATCCAAAGCCACTTACAGTAGTATGTTTCAACAAAGGAAGGTAAGAGAACAACTCGTCACCAGAAGTCAAAA
>CM051019.1:21595494-21612994 GCA_027704905.1 Muraenolepis orangiensis
GCTCCTTTAACTGCTACTTATAACAGAATGGATTTGGCTGGCTGCCACCAGCCAGTAACATGGCTTCTTGAGGGCTCAGCGTGGACACAGCGTGATGAGGAATCCGGTTTATTGCAGAGTTTTGAATCATGGTGAACAGAGCAGATGGAACATGCTAGAGCTCTTCCTCTAGTGTGTGTGGTGTGTAGTGTGGTGGAGGCTGTTTAACCTGTGGGCCTTGATTAACAAGGAGCCACAGGTGAGCAGCCTCACCAGCCAAACAGGCTAAGGCCAGGTGAGGCTGCTTAGACCAGCCACCAACCAGCCACCAACCAAGTTTAACCAAGTTGTTAAACTAACCAGAGCCTTATTCTTAAATAAGAAGGTCTCATACATTTTAAAGGAACAATTATTTAGAAATGTTTTCTTTGTCTTAATTGTATGCTTATAAGTGTTTTACAACCAAAAGCATATTTACAATAGTGTGGAAATGGGGTTCCCCTTCTAGGGTTTAGTTCTAGGGTTACAGTTTCCTATTAGGTTCAGTTTTGGGGTTTTGTTTAGTCTTCTAGGGTTTGGTTTTAGGGTTAGGGTAGGTTGTGGGCTCCCCTATGGGTGAGTTATACCTCCGTCTGCATTGAATTAGTGTTAGTAATAGGGTAAGAATAGGGTTAGAGTTATGGCCTAACCCTCCCTACCTAACCCTATCACTGACCCTATAATTAATCCCCTAACCCTATTCCTAACCCTAACCCCATCAAGCTAAGGTGCAGATTGATTGAAGACATGTGGCTAGCAGCAGCGTATTCATTAAGCGTCTTAATGTGCAGCCGTTAATCTCCCCCCCCTCCCAGCTCCACTCACAGGGCTCATCAAGTGTTTGGAGTCGACGTGATGAAAAAGGAGGACAAGATTTATGCACTCCCCGTACTCCGGTACACTTGCAGTGTACACTTAGTACTTAATAAGTAATAAGCGTTTGCGGCCATCTCGGAGAGAAGACCCGCGATGGCACCGGCTGACAGATGAGAGCACACTGCCAGGTTCTTACCCTGGTTCACTGATGCTGTTGATAGTTCATCTTTTTCCGGGTTAGAGGATTATCTTAGTCTCTTCTTCAATTGTAAGTTTCTTCTGAATTCATATTTACATTAAGAATACAGAAATGTCATTACCGATTCATTTGAAATCTAAATCTAAATCTGGAAGATTGAATCCTCTGTATTGGTCACATACATGAAATACATGAAAATAGTTCCTCTGCATTTAACCTATCCTAGTATGGGTATAGTGGGCATATATAGTGGCTATCAGCTATTGTATACACAGGGGAGCAGGGGAGGGGCCTGGTGCCTTGCTCAAGGACACCTCGGCAGGGACCAGGAGGAGAACTGGCACCTTTTCTGCACTGTACTGCATATGATGCTGCCGTCACTACGTTCACTTTAAAATGCTTTTAAACCTGTCCCCTATATGTATATATCATGCATTAGACACTTTATTGTTATTTTATTGTGTGTAGTATTAGTATATATAGTAAAGTAAAGTATAGTATTAGTAAAGTGTTGTTTATAGTGGATAGTATACAGCATTGTTTAAAGTATAGTATAGTATTGTATTGAATTGTATTGTATAGTATTGTATAGTATAGTGTATAGTATAGGATAGTATAGGATAGTATAGTATTGTATAGTATTGTATTGTGTAGTATATTGTAGTATAGTATTGTATAGTATAGTGTATAGTATAGGATTGTATTTTATTGTATAGTATTGTATTGTGTAGTATAGTGTAGTATAGTATTTTATTGTATAGTATTGTATTGTGTAGTATAGTGTAGTATAGTATTGTATTTTATTGTATAGTATTGTATTGTGTAGTATAGTGTAGTATAGTATTGTATTTTATTGTATAGTATTGTATTGTGTAGTATAGTGTAGTATAGTATTGTATTTTATTGTATAGTATTGTATTGTGTAGTATAGTGTAGTATAGTATTGTATTTTATTGTATAGTATTGTATTGTGTAGTATAGTGTAGTATAGTATTGTATTTTATTGTATAGTATTGTATTGTGTAGTATAGTGTAGTATAGTATTGTATTTTATTGTATAGTATTGTATTGTGTAGTGTAGTATGTATTGTTTTATTGTATAGTATTGTATTGTGTAGTTGTGTAGTATAGTATTGTATTTTATTGTATAGTATTGTATTGTGTAGTATAGTGTAGTATAGTATTGTATTTTATTGTATAGTATTGTATTGTGTAGTATAGTGTAGTATAGTATTGTATTTTATTGTATAGTATTGTATTGTGTAGTATAGTGTAGTATAGTATTGTATTTTATTGTATAGTATTGTATTGTGTAGTATAGTGTAGTATGTATTGTATAGTATTGTATTGTGTAGTATAGTGTAGTATAGTATTGTATTTTATTGTATAGTATTGTATTTTATTGTATAGTATTGTTGAGTAAGAATTCCATTTGACACAAAAATAAATAATCTTGAATGTATTGTTTTTCATATTTAGTCATAGTTAGCCTTCGTCTGGTATTCACTGTTACTACGGAGAAATGCTAACATTGTGTATGGAACAGCATTGATAATAAAATAAAATAAAATCCGATTAGAATGTCCTGGCAGGTGAATCCATCATGTTGGGACAGGGCTAGGTCATGGCTACAGGGATCTCCTACAGACCTCATGGTGTGTTGTGACATCACTGCTATATGGGACAGGAGTTAGACCCTCACATCTGGATCAATGGATGGATTCAAGATCCAAGATTCAAGATTCTTATTCTCCACATGCAAGTATAATGGAATGCTTACATTCCCTCCAGCAGTATGACTCTTCTAAAACACGATACCATAAAAAAGACCAGCATACCAATACTACAAGCCCCAGTAGTGCAGCAGCATCATGAATACAGTGCAGTAACTGTGATGAGTCCAGAAAGTCCAGCAAAGTATGATAGTGTAATGTTAATGACATGTTATGATAGTGTAATGTTAATGACATGTTATGATAGTGTAATGTTAATGACATGTTATGATAGTGTAATGTTAATGACATGTTATGATAGTGTAATGTTAAGGACATGTTATGATAGTGTAATGTTAATGACATGTTATGATAGTGTAATGTTAATGACATGTTATGACAGTGTAATGTTAATGACATGTTATGATAGTGTAATGTTAATGACATGTTATGATAGTGTAATGTTAATGACATGTTATGATAGTGTAATGTTAATGACATGTTATGATAGTGTAATGTTAATGACATGTTCTGATAGTGTAATGTGAATGACATGTTATGATAGTGTAATGTTAATGACATGTTATGATAGTGTAATGTTAATGACATGTGATGATAGTGTAATGTTAATGACATGTGATGATAGTGTCATGTTAATGACATGTTATGATAGTGTAATGTTAATGACATGTTATGATAGTGTAATGTTAATGACATGTTATGATAGTGTAATGTTAATGACTGAATGTTCTGATAGCCTCTGATCCACAGGCAGTTCAGTCGGTCACTGCCTGTGGATCAGAGCTGTCTTCGGGGTCTTGATACCAGGAACATGTCAGTTGACCGTGTCTACTACTACTGGACCTCACAACATTCACTCTGTTGTATTGTCAAACATTTTATATTTGGCTGCAAGTTATGTCCATTATGCCGATGTCGTTTGTTATGTGCACGATGTAAGGGATACAATCACTTACAATCAGAAACAATTCAAATGAAAAGGTAACTACGTGAAATAGTGAGAATCTATAATTTGGAATTCATTTTTTAACTTGAGTTTCAATTAACATCAAATATAATTTATGCATGGGTCGAATACTTCAATAAAAGACCTTTACAATCATCCATTGTAAAGTTCAAAAGATGATTAATCAATTCACAAGTAGCCTACTATTCATAGTCTTTCGCACCAACAACAACCACCTGTAATAGACGGTACTCAGAGTGTGTGTTGTCTCTCCGGAGGGGCTAATTGTCTAGATAATGTTGGCTGACAGTTGGTGGATGTGGTCGTCTGGTCACTGAGGACGGGCAGTGGAGGGTGAGCGGGTGAACTGCGTCCTCAATTCATTCATTACATTCATTCAACTTTTTTTTTTTTTTTTTTTGTTGCTGCAGTTCCAGGTCATCAGATTTAGGTCATAGTACAATGCACTCTCTCTCTATTAGACCACAGCAGGGTGCCAGCGAGCACCCCTCCACCACCCCACCCTCACCTCACCCTCACCCCACCCTCACCCCACCCTCACCCTCACTCCACCCTCACCTCACCCCACCCTCACCTCACCCTCACCCCACCCTCACCTCACCCTCACTCCACCCTCACCCTCACCCCACCCTCACCTCACCCTCACCCTCACCCCACCCTCACCTCACCCTCACCCCACCCTCACTCCACCCTCACCTCACCCTCACCCCACCCTCACTCCACCCTCACCTCACCCTCACCCCACCCTCACCTCACCCTCACCCTCACCCCACCCTCACCTCACCCTCACCCCACCCTCACCTCACTCTCACCCCACCCTCACTCCACCCTCACCCTCACTCCACCCTCACCCCACCCTAATTCCACCCTCACTCCACCCTCACTCCATCCTCACCCACCCTCTCGCTTCTCGCTGCTCACTGCTCTCTCACACCGTCAGCTGCCGGTGACGTTCACCATTGATGTTCCGTTTCCTGTCCGACAGAGACACCTTGTGGCAGGAAATAGTCATTACAACATATTACATTGTTGCAGACGACTCGGGAGCCTTTGTCATGTGTCCACTAGATGGCGGTAATACCCTGATGTGAATGACGTCATGTTTGTCGAACACTAAACTCCTAGCAGCTCTGATCTCAGTCGCTTGTATCCCAAGCTACTGGGAGGCTGAGGCTGACGGATCGATTGAGCTCAGCTGTGTCCTTATTATTTAATATTAATATTATTTAATAATATTATTTAATATTATAATATTAATATTATATCATTTAACTTGGAATATCATGAGCATATGACTATATCCTAATCCATCTAACTTTATGCCCAATATAATAGTCTGGCCAGCCCTGCAGCCCGTTCTAGGTTCTGATTGGCTCTCTAGGTTGGCATTCTAGCTTCTGACTGGCTGTCCAGGTTGTCAATCACAGCCGTGGGCATATACTAGTCGTAACATTGCTCAACTTTTTTCATGACGGTTTTCTCAGTCAACTAAAGCTAACAGTAAGATAAATGAACACAGCCCTGCTCACTGAGCCTGTCATTATATGCCGGGTCTGTGGTTCCTCCTCCTCCTCCTCCTCCCCCCCCCTTCTCCTCCTCCTCCTCCTCCTCCCCCCCCCCCTTCTCCTCCTCCTCCCCCTCCTCCTCCTCCTCCTCCTCCTCCTCCTCCTCCTCCTCCTCCTCCCCCCCTTCTACTCCTCTTCCTCCTTCACCTCCTCCTCCTCCTCCTCCTCCTCCCTCTCCTCCCTCTCCTCCTCCCCCTCCCCCCTTCTCCTCCTCCTCCTCCCCCCCCTTCTCCTCCTCCTCCTCCCCCCCTTCTCCTCCTCCTCCTCCTCCCCCCCTCCTCCTCCTCCTCCTCCTCCTCCTCCTCCTCCTCCTCCCCCCCCCTTCTCCTCCTCCTCCTCCCCCTCCTCCTCCTTCTCCTCCCCCCCTTCTCCTCCTCCTTCTCCTCCTCCTCCTCCTCCTTCACCTCCTCCCTCTCCTCCTCCTCCTCCTCCTTCACCTCCTCCTCCTCCCTCTCCTCCCTCTCCTCCGCCTCCTCCTCATCCCCCTCCTCCTCCTCCTCCTCCTCCTCCTCCTCCTCCTCCTCCTCCTCCTCCTCCTCCTCCTCCCCCTTCTCCTCCTCCTCCTCCTCCTCCTCCTCCTCCTCCCCCCCCTTCTCCCCCTGCTCCTCCTCCTCCTCCTCCTTCAGCCCCACCCTTTCTTTTTAGTTTTACTGTTCTCCATCTTGTCTTTCTCAATTTCGCCAGTTTCGTCGTATCCGATCACTAATATACGAGCGATCCACGTCCTCCATCATTTAACTTGGAATATCATGAGCATATGACTATATCCTAATCCATCTAACTTTATGCACAATATAATAGTCTGGCCAGCCCTGCAGCCCGTTCTAGGTTCTGATTGGCTCTCTAGGTTGGCATTCTAGCTTCTGACTGGCTGTCCAGGTTGTCAATCACAGCCGTGGGCATATACTAGTCGTAACATTGCTCAACTTTTTTCATGACGGTTTTCTCAGTCAACTAAAGCTAACAGTAAGATAAATGAACACAGCCCTGCTCACTGAGCCTGTCATTATATGCCGGGTCTGTGGTTCCTCCTCCTCCTCCTCCCCCCCCTTCTCCTCCTCCCCCCCCCCTCCTCTCCTCCTCCTCCTCCTCCTCACCTCCTCCCCCCCTCCCTCCTCCTCCTCCTCCTCCTCCTCCTCCTCCTCCTCCTCCCCCCCTTCTCCTCCTCCTCCTCCTCCCCCCCCCTTCCCCCTCCTCTCCTCCTCCTCCTCCTCCCCCCCCTCTCCCCCTCTCCTCCTCCTCCTCCTTCAGCCCCCCTTCTTTTAGTTTACGTCTCCTCTGTCTTCTCATTCGCACTTCGTCGTATCCGATCACTAATATACGAGCGATCCACGTCCACTCGTATTCATGGACCAAGCATAAAGCTGATTACGATTCCACCGGTATCGAAGTGGGCCATCGATCCCTATCCCATTAGATAGCGTGTACAATACTGCCCCCTACCGGTCGGTGGTGGTATTAATGTGTGTTTTGTGTCTTAAACAGCATCTATTTTACACAGTTAAAGACCGATTTTATGCTGCATGTCCCACATTCTAACAAAGAATAAAAAAAGAATAGGTATATGTTAATAGGCCTACATACTTTTAGTAATCATCAATAATTAGACCTATGAACAAAATGTGTGCGATTCTCTGCTGTAAGATGTATTGTTAATATTGTAGTGTCACTAGCAGAGTGCTCTTAGCTCTGGTTGGGATTGGATGTCGCAACTGATTATTGACAACTAATTAGTTCATAACGTTTTAATGGTTAGGTTACGTTTAAAGGTTAATACTGTTTTGTTTTTTTATAAAGTCTCTTTTACAGATAACCTGCTTGATTTGCTTTCCTTATTAAATGAGACCACACAGAGCAAGCATGTAGCAAGCTATTCTTAATGACAGGTGATCGGACAGAAAAGTCATTCTGATTCTGCTTCCATGTTCTGATGTTGTCGGTCAATTCATGTAAAACGTAATGCATTTGTGTCCCAAAATCCTTGTGTGTGTGTAAGAAACGTATTAGAAACAATATCTCTTCTGATGCAGAATAACCAAAGCAGCAGTGCTCTACCATCAGCACCTGTTGCCATGGCAACTACTGGTTGATGTGTTGGAGGCCCCGTCAAGCTTGTGGCCCTTGGTTCATCTGATCCTTGTTGAAGCGGGTTACAGAGCGGATGGCGTACGGTCTCTCAGAGACAGGTGGCATCAGCATCGCCCTGCGCTCATCCCACCAGACGGCCGTGGGAAACCACATCAGAACCATTTCCTCTGCATGACAAACCCTGGTCATGGAAAGGGAGTGTCCTCGCCATGAGTCCCCTAGCCCTGGGCTATGGTCACACAGATTAGGTGTGTGTGTGTGTGTGTGAGAAAAGTGATACAGCTGGTAAAAATACTTATAATAATCCTAATCTACCCACCCTCCGGGGCGTTTTCGCGCACACACACACACACACACACACACACACACACACACCACACACACACACCACACACACACACACACACACACACACACACACACACCACACACACACACACACTCACACACACACACACACACACAGTGTGACCATAGCCCACGGCTAGGGGACTAGACCCCTGGGGGCCCACTTCTGTGTCATCATACAACGGTGGTTCTCAAGCCGATCCATGAACTCATTTTTGGGTCTGAAAATTCCCCAAATGTCTATCTTCTTCTGTTACACGTTGGTTAGAAGTCGTTTTTAAATTGTACTTTTTTTTTTTAGAAAGAAAGAAAAAAGTCAATGGATTTAGCTCATAGCAATATTCCATAAACCCATATTCATATCAGTTTTTTTAAATGAAATTTATTTGCAGTAAAAGTCTGAAGGGTACATTTTAGCTTTTTTATAAAAAAAAAAAAAAAAATTATATTTCAGTGCATTGATTGTAGACAGTCGAATCAAATCATACATATATATTTTAAACGACAGGCACATAACAAAACATTTTAGACTTTATCCAGTCTAAATATTTACAATAATCAGATTTTACAATAAAGATTAGCCAGCCAAACCTTTGTTCTGTTCGGTGTTTAACAATTCTCACCAAGCTCCAAGCGGGGAAACTACCACATAAGATATTGTAAACTTTATCACACGACTTTTGGCAAAAATGTAAAAGAATCTCCTCTATGACTTTAATCCGTATTTAACTTCTGTGACTAAATAAAACCTTGCAGTGTAGTTCAGCAGGTCCCTTCTCTCACATTCAGTGTTTGAGACTAGAAGGAGTCCAAGAGTTGGAGCACAGACGGTCTCAGAAGCTGGTGTCCTCAATCACCTGGCTGCTGCTCCCAGCCTCCCTCAGTGAGGTCAGCTCCCAGCGGCCTCCTCCACACAGCCTCAACGAGAGGTCATGGTACTGTCAACAACAACATGATGAAGAGGATGCCATGGTAATGTCTTTAAAGGACCTCTTGTGATTGGACAGGGCTGGCCCTGCTCAGCACACACATACAACTGCACACGTTTTCCAAATACAGCAAATGCATGTAATAGCATGATAACTACAGTATGATATGCAGTATGTATGTGTGAGTCTGTGTTGCCTGAGCCCCCCCAGTGTGTGAGTCTGTGTTGCCTGAGCCCCCCCAGTGTGTGAGTCTGTGTTGCCTGAGCCCCCCCCAGTGTGTGAGTCTGTGTTGCCTGAGCCCCCCCAGTGTGTGAGGACGTGTTGCCTGAGCCCCCCAGTGTGTGAGTCTGTGTTGCCTGAGCCCCCCCAGTGTGTGAGTCTGTGTTGCCTGAGCCCCCCCAGTGTGTGAGTCTGTGTTGCCTGAGCCCCCCCAGTGTGTGAGTCTGTGTTGCCTGAGCCCCCCCAGTGTGTGAGTCTGTGTTGCCTGAGCCCCCCCAGTGTGTGAGTGTGTTGCCTGAGCCCCCCCAGTGTGTGAGTCTGTGTTGCCTGAGCCCCCCAGTGTGTGAGGACGTGTTGCCTGAGCCCCCCCAGTGTGTGAGGACGTGTTGCCTGAGCCCCCCCAGTGTGTGAGTCTGTGTTGCCTGAGCCCCCCCAGTGTGTGAGTCTGTGTTGCCTGAGCCCCCCCAGTGTGTGAGTCTGTGTTGCCTGAGCCCCCCCAGTGTGTGAGTCTGTGTTGCCTGAGCCCCCCCAGTGTGTGAGTCTGTGTAGCCTGAGCCCCCCCAGTGTGTGAGTCTGTGTTGCCTGAGCCCCCCCAGTGTGTGAGTGTGTTGCCTGAGCCCCCCCAGTGTGTGAGTCTGTGTTGCCTGAGCCCCCCCAGTGTGTGAGGACGTGTTGCCTGAGCCCCCCCAGTGTGTGAGTCTGTGTTGCCTGAGCCCCCCCAGTGTGTGAGTCTGTGTTGCCTGAGCCCCCCAGTGTGTGAGTGTGTTGCCTGAGCCCCCCCAGTGTGTGAGTCTGTGTTGCCTGAGCCCCCCCAGTGTGTGAGTCTGTGTTGCCTGAGCCCCCCCAGTGTGTGAGTCTGTGTTGCCTGAGCCCCCCCAGTGTGTGAGTCTGTGTTGCCTGAGCCCCCCCAGTGTGTGAGTCTGTGTTGCCTGAGCCCCCCCAGTGTGTGAGTCTGTGTTGCCTGAGCCCCCCAGTGTGTGAGTCTGTGTTGCCTGAGCCCCCCCAGTGTGTGAGTCTGTGTTGCCTGAGCCCCCCCAGTGTGTGAGGACGTGTTGCCTGAGCCCCCCAGTGTGTGAGGACGTGTTGCCTGAGCCCCCCCAGTGTGTGAGTCTGTGTTGCCTGAGCCCCCCAGTGTGTGAGGACGTGTTGCCTGAGCCCCCCCAGTGTGTGAGGACGTGTTGCCTGAGCCCCCCCAGTGTGTGAGGACGTGTTGCCTGAGCCCCCCCAGTGTGTGAGGACGTGTTGCCTGAGCCCCCCCAGTGTGTGAGGACGTGTTGCCTGAGCCCCCCAGTGTGTGAGGACGTGTTGCCTGAGCCCCCCCAGTGTGTGAGGACGTGTTGCCTGAGCCCCCCAGTGTGTGAGGACGTGTTGCCTGAGCCCCCCCAGTGTGTGAGTCTGTGTTGCCTGAGCCCCCCAGTGTGTGAGTCTGTGTTGCCTGAGCCCCCCCAGTGTGTGAGGACGTGTTGCCTGAGCCCCCCCAGTGTGTGAGGACGTGTTGCCTGAGCCCCCCAGTGTGTGAGGACGTGCTCCGTGTCTACCTTCTCCAGACTGCTGCGGTGTCCCAGGCTGATCAGGGTCATGCCCAGCTGTTTACACAGCCGGTACAGCTGGCCCTCCGCCTCCTCCGTCAGCGCACTGGTGGCCTCGTCCAGGACTGAGGACGCATCCAAACACCACCACCACTTACTATTCACTGTTTAGCGGCGTGTTTTAACCCCAAATCCCCCTGAACCGTACAGGTCACATCAAATCACGGTTGGTTAAAGGCTGCCATGATTTAGGGCGCCAGCAGCCCAGGAGGTAGAGTGTAGTGTTCTGGTTGTCGTCTGGTTCGATCCCACGGCTCCTCCTGGCAAAACCTGTGGAAGTGTCCCTGAGCAAGACCCCCTAACCCTAACTGCTCCTGACCTGCTGGCTGTCTCCTTGATGGCTGACTCCACCGTCGGTGGATGAATGTGTGTATGAATGGGTGAATGTGAGGCATGACTTAGCCTAATGGATGCTTTTATATAGCGTTTTGCATCCATTACCATTACCATGATCAATATATGGTAATGGACTGCAAGTCATGCCTCACATTCACCCATTCATCAAGGAGACAGCCGGCACGTCAGGAGAAGTTAGGGTTAGGGTGTCTTCAGATTCAGATTACTTTATTAATCCCGAGGGAAATTAAGGTGCAACAGTTGAAACAGGGGGAATAAATGCACACACAAAAATACTAATACCTAAGCTAAAAAACAAAACAACAACTAACTAAATAAAACTATTATAAACAAAAATATAGTTAAAATAATTCTAAATGAAATCTAAATGTATTGATAAATGAAGATAAATTTACAGTATTATTACAGTAATACGTAGGTATATACAATACACAACAATACGTATAGTGCAAATTGGCAGTAATAATATATTAATAAATAACTCAACTGAAAAGTGACATGTGAAAAGTGAAAAGTGAATTAGGATTTGAAATAGAATTTACAGTGCAAAGTTACAATGAGATGATTACAGTGCGTTGACCAAAAAATAATAATAATAAGTACGTTGGCCTCAGGTCACTGAGTCTCCACTGTCCCTCTCACGACCCGAGGTAGATGAGTTAAAGAGTCTAATGGCCACAGGAAGAAAGGACTTCCTATGGCGTTCTGTGGTGCACCTGGGTGGAATGAGTCTGTTGCTAAAGGTGCTTCTATATGAGGTCTTGCTCAAGGACACAGACAGTTTTTGCTAAGGAGGAGCCGGGGGATCGAACCAGCAACCTTCCTGTTGTGAGACGACCGCTCGACCTCCTGAGTAATTACTGACCCATATATCAATATATGTCAAGACTTTTATTTTGAAGGAGCCCACCTGCATATTTGGGCTGCAGGTAGAAGAGGCGAGCGAAGCAGAGGCGCTGCATCTCGCCTGGAGACAGGACATCATACCTGCAGCAAGGAGTTTCATAAGAGGAGCAACACACACACACACACACACACACACACACACACACACACACACACACACACACACACACACACACACACACACCACACACACACACACACACACACACACACACACACACACACACACACACACACACACACACACACACACACACACACCACACACACACACCACCCCCCCCCCCCCCCTTGGTGCTTACCAGTTCCAGTCAACCTTCTTGTCCAGACCACCAGTCCGTTTCACGAGGCTGGACTACAGGATAGAGATGAGGTTTAGTTCAGGATCGAACTAAACCAGTTTAATGTTAATGTTTAATGTTCATAAGCACTAATGTTCCTGCTTATGAACTGTTGTTCTCCCTTACCACCCCCGCCAGCTCCAGGAACTGGAATATCCTTTCATCGTCCACTAACCCTGAATACAAATTCATTTAAAAAACACTGCTTGAACACCAATGTGTCAAACATTTCTTATTCATTTTTTCTTATTCATAATTTTCAAGCCATTGAAATCCTACCTGCTGCTGGGTAAATATCCTTCAAGGGGTAGATCACCTGATACAAGAGTTAAAAGAAGAAGATCATGAAAACCACCATTTAGTCATGAATCCCATGAAGGCTCCAGAGGCCGACGGCCCACCTGCTCCCTCAGCGTCCCGTCTGTGAGGTACGGCTTCTGGGGCAGGAACAGGATCCCTCGGGGGCCAAAGCAGGTCGTCATCTGAACAAAACCTACCGTCCAAAGCAATGGAATGATCACATGAATCACTGAATCACACCTTTGTGTTCATACTATTGAGGGCCAATTACACTTACACTGCACTTAAAATACCCGTTTTGTCTTGCTGATACGCTTTATAATATACCATTTAGGAGTGTGTGGTTGGAGTCTGGTTGAAGCAGCCTCACCTGACCCCAGTCAGACTGATTAGAGTCTGGTTGAAGCACCTCACCTGGCCCCAGTCAGACTGATCAGAGTCTGGTTGAAGCAGCCTCACCTGACCCCAGTCAGACTGATTAGAGTCTGGTTGAAGCAGCCTCACCTGGCCCCAGTCAGACTGATTAGAGTCTGGTTAAATCAGCCTCACCTGGCCCCAGTCAGACTGATTAGAGTCTGGTTGAAGCAGCCTCACCAGCCCCAGTCAGGTTAGAGCCTGGGGCTGGTGAGGCTGCAAAGGTAAAACCAGACCCCAACCAAGCATTAGGAAACCTCATTCCTCATCCCCCTGTGTGTCCTGTCGTTGGGAGGAACCCCAGGAAACCATTTCACTGACATGTGGCAGAATCCACTATTACACTGGGGCCTGAGACCTCTCCCACCAGGGTAAAGACACACCGAGTCCCCACAACAATACCATACATTACTACACTAAACTATACCATAAACAACAGTATATACTGTATGCTTTATATTATACTATCAACTATATAAGACAAACAACATTATACTTTTACAATACTCTCCACAAAAAAGAACAATAAAATGTCTAATGTATGATATATAAATCATCGATGGTGCAAAAAGCATTTGAAAAGTGACAGCAGTGAAGCCCGCGGTGAAAGAGTATCATCATAAATAATAAAAGTACAGCACTGTACGGTAATGAGTCCAGGAAAGAAGTATGATGTTTGTGACAAGGTTATGATATGGTAGCTTCAGCACTCCTAACATTTCAGTAGGCGCTGTACAGTCTACCCTGTGGGTAGAAACGGTCTTTGACCCTGCTAGTCCTGGACCCGGACGGTAGGGGGGAGAAGAGATGGAGCCCAGGGTGGTTGTGGTCCATTATGATGGAGACGGCATTTTTCCGACATCTGGTCCTAAAGATCTCCTCAATGCATGGAAGTGCCCGCCCGGTGTCCCGTCCAGGCTTGGGCGTGTTTTAACACTAGAAGCGCCGCCGCCACTGAGCCATGTCTCCGTCAGACTAAGGAGGATACGGTCTCTAATCCCCTGAGATCATCCATCTTATTTTCCAGAGACTGGACGTTAGCAGGAAGGATGCTGGGCAGACGGTGGGCGGGGGGCTTTGAGCTCCGAGTCGGTTCAGAGTGACGCTCAGTTAATGCTAACTGTATAGTAAACCTGTTACTTTGCAACACCTGCTGGATAAAAGTTGAACTGCGGTGACCATGTTTACAGCACACACGGTCGCAGAATGGCTTGTAACGTTGTTTTACGAAACCATTTCGAAATTGAATAAAACACACGTGTAAACAAGACCTATTTAGGAAAGGTCATGAAAGGGCGATGCTGAAACTGGTTTGAGAGTTTCACAAAAAACATTTAAGAAATGTCTGTCATTTTGACCCGACAGTGAGAGAGGGTAGTGGGTAGTAGACCCGTGACCCCCGTGACCTTACAGACCTCTCTGACCAGGATAAAGACACACCGAGTCCCCATTCGCTCTCACATTCTGATTTCTACAACAATACCATACATTACTACACTAAACTATACGATAAACAACAATATATACTGTATGCTTCATATTATACTATCAACTATATACTACAAAAAAACACTATACTTTTACAATACTCTCCACAATAAAGAACAATAAAGCGTCTAACGTATGATCTAATGATCAACTTAAGACTTTTCGCGGCCCACTCACCGCTGTCCGCCTCCCAGAGTCGGTTGAGCACTCGGAGCAGTGAGGTCTTGCCGGTGCCCGTGTTCCCCACCACCAGCAGGTGGCGCCCCTGGCCAATCTTCAGGCTCAGCTCCTCCACCAGGAGCTCATCGGAGCCCGGGGAGCGGTAGGACAGCCGGTCCAGCACGAAGGCCGTGTCGCTCGGGCCCGCGTGGACCTGGAAGTCACTGGATGGATGGGGGTGGGGGGGGGGGAATCAACAGAGGTCCTTCATTTGGGCATTCCATTTTGTTTACGTTGTCTGCTCCATTTAAAACATTCAATAACCATTCTTTATAAACGTAATGTTATCTAATTACAACTTTTATTCAACGCAACGCAGCCTCCCTGGACATTTTCAAAAGAACCCTCAAAACTCTTCTGTTCACCATGGCCTTTGACCTCTAACCCATCCCTTTCACAGCTCATTTGATTTATTTACATTATTTATATTTGTATTTGCCTTAGCGGTTTGTTTGTTGCACCTCTGTAAAGCGGCCTTGGGCGCTATATCAATTAACGTTATTATTATCTGTAATATTATCCAGCTAAATCTCACTGAGGTGGTGCACCTCCTCTTTCAGAAGAAATACCCAATAAAATACACCTGCCTACTGCCGAGGTGCCCTTGAGCAAGGCACCAGACCCCTCCACTGCTCCCTGGGCAGCTGTATATACAATAGCTGATACCCACTGCTCCTAATACTAGGACGGGTTAAAGGCAGAGGAACACATCTCACTGTGTGGACATGGGACCGATAAAGAGCACTCAACCCTCCAGATTCACATTAAGACGGAACGTGACGTTGTCCTACCTGTCGAAGTCGTAGTCGTCCCCCGACGCGGGGTCGTAATCACACTGTCTCCGCAAGATGTCCGCCATCACCTCCCTCAGCTCCCCGATCCTGACTCACACACACACACACCATGTCAAAGGCAGGCGCAGGCGCGCGCGCACACACACACACACACACACACACACACACACACACACACACACACACACACACACACACACACACACACACACACACACACACACACACACACACACACACACACACACACACACACACACACACACACACACACACACACACACACACACACACACACACACACACACACACACACACACACACACACACACGGTATCATTCTAGTGATCAATAGTGAGTTACCTGTGGGTGTATCCAGCCACGTCTGAGAGGGTAGTGGACAGGTCTATCAGCTGGGAGAAGCCATTGATCAGGTAGATGCACACAAAGGCATTCTGAGCAGGGAATAGAAACACAATTCAGCAACCAGGGCCAGCAATGAGAGGAACAGAAGAACAGGTTACAAAGAAGAGCGGAACAACTTTCAGTGAGGCTGTTTGATCTCTTCGCATCCATACAAGGACAACTACCAGGTTCAAGGACAACTACCAGGTTCAAGGACAACTACCAGGTTCAAGGACAACTACCAGGTTCAAGGACAGTTCTTATTCACAGGCAGTGAACTGCACTACTGGCACTTTAAATGCTTTTTAAATGCTTTTTGCACAATATAACACATGTACATATCATCAGTGACTTTGTTATTTTTTTTGTGTACAGTATTGTTACTGCATAGTGTTGTATAGTATAGTACATAGTAAAGTATACATAGTATAGTATATAGTGCTACATTGTAGGAAATTCATACTGCAGGAGGGAACGGGGAGTTAGCATTCCATTGTACTTGTTGCATACGGTCAATAAAACATATTGAATATTGAGAGCTAGCTAACTGCACCTTGATGCATCTAAAGAATCAGTGGACTATGCTGTCACCTAGTGGTGTTGAGTGGTGTCTTTAGACAAATACCTTTAAAAAGATCTTAAAAACAATCCAACATGTGATCCACTCTGGTGAACTACTAACTACTGTTAACCGTTAAAAACGTCAAGGAACGGGATGAAAACACAACAGGGAAAGAGACCCACCCTGCTGATGAGGGCGCTCAGCTCCCCGGGGGTCAGGTCATCGTAGAGACCCGTGAAGATGGGGATGGCGATGATGATGTAACTGAGGAAACCTCCCAGGTAGTCGAAGGTGTTCACCCCGACTGAGAGGGGGAGGACGGTTCAACAGTTAGCGGTTAGCTCCACAACGTTAGCAACGGGAAAACCCAGTGGGTACATCCGTGAGTGGATATATCTACTGTGTGTGTGTGTGTGTGTGTGTGTGTGTGTGTGTGTGTGTGTGTGTGTGTGTGTGTGTGTGTGTGTGTGTGTGTGTGTGTGTGTGTGTGTGTGTGTGTGTGTGTGTGTGTGTGTGTGTGTGTGTGTGTGTGTGTGTGTGTGTGTGTGTGTGTGTGTGTGTGTGTGTATATATATATATTAGATTCAAATGTATTGTCATTGCACAAGTACAGTAAAAATGATTTGGCATCTACCAAATGTTGGAGTAAAGTGCATGGTAATATATAATGTACAGTGGTTAAATAAGATGTTAAAATAGTCTTCTAAAAACAGGTATAAAATAACTTATAGAGTAGGTATGAGATATGTGCAGCTAAAAGGTATATATATATATATATATATATATATATATATATATATATATATATATATATATATATATATATATATACACACACACAGGTAAGTATACAAGTATAAACAGGTAGTGAGCAGGGGTATGTAGTTATATCATCAATTGTAGATCAATATATATAAATATATACACAACAGGTAGTAGGCAGGGGTATGTAGTTATATCAACAGTTAGATTAGTAGATTAATATATATACAGTACAGTAAAAATGAACATGGCTATCATACAGGTAAGCAATAAATCTGTAAGCTATAGGTAGAGAGTTATGATCACAGTGCAGGGCAGTGGAAGACATTGATGTAGGATAGGATAGTTAACAGAGTTTAGAAGATATTAGACAGACAGACAGACAGACAGATGGAGAGAGAGAGATAGAGACAGATAGATAGAGAGACAGATAGAGAGAGAGAGATAGAGAGAGAGAGCGAGGAGATAGATCTATCCATAT
>CM051019.1:21617994-21650494 GCA_027704905.1 Muraenolepis orangiensis
CCTTCTGGTCACCACCTAGCTGATGGCCACTGCTGATTGCTGGGCTCCCTACCTTCTGTGTATTGATTCATTGAATTGATTTATTGATGGCCTATTGTTCCGATGATCGTCCTGAAATACCTAGTGTTGTAGGCAGGCTCAAGTCTAGCCCACACAGGTCAAAGGTCGGGGGGAGGGGGGGTCACTCACGGGTTGTCGATGTCTTCCCGGAGCACGTTGAGTGTGTAGTACACCCGGCCCCGGAAGTAGTCCGCATGGAGGCTCTCCGTCAGGGTCCTCCGCCAGCCCACGTACATCTGACTGCAGATGTACTGGTCCAGGCTCTTCAACTGGGGGAGGAGTTACAAGGGGTTACTGGTCCAGGCTCTTCAACTGGGGGAGGAGTTACAAGGGGTTACTGGTCCAGGCTCTTCAACTGGGGGGAGGAGTTACAAGACCATGGGTTTTGGGTGGCTGTGTGTGTGTCTGTGGTGTGGTGCAGTGTGTGTGTGTGTGTGTGTGTGGTGCAGTGTGTGTGTGTGTGTGTGTGTGTGTGTGTGTGTGTGTGTGTGTGTGTGTGTGTGTGTGTGTGTGTGATGATGTAGGACCATTGTACAGGTTTGGGTCAAGTTGGTGTTTTGCAGCTACATATTTAAACAGCAGATCTTGTCCTCTAACAAGACTGAGTGTTTTGAGACTATGTATAACATGATCAATCTGTGTTAAGCTGAGGCTAGACTGATTCCTACCAAGAATGGGTGGTATTGGTATCAGTGGTCGGTCATAGGAGTGGAACCTACTGTGGAGTTGAGGAGTATGAGCAGCAGGGCCAGGATAACCAGGTTGCTGAAAGCGGCGTAGTCCTTGTCAGCCAACACCATGTAGAACTGGCTGGGCAGGACGCCCACCTGGTAAATGATCAGCTGCTCTGAAGCAGGAGGAAAAGCACCGACGCAAACAAAAGGGAAGCGCTTTACAGGCGGACTTTACAGGTGAACAGGCGGAGGTAAAGGTCACAACAGATGAGCTAAAGGGGAGTAAGGAGTAAGGAGTCAACCGTACTGCGGCTGCACTATGGTAGGAGGTGAAAGTTGTGCAAACCAAAATTAAACAAATAAAGTACAATTGTAACAGGTTTTTTTTAGAAGGTGTTGAATACAGGATTATAGGGGCTATTATGAGGCACTTAAAGTCAACACAACGCTGTCTATTGACATAGCGTGCACTACGATTCATTCGGTTGCATAGTGAAGAAACACTCAATAATTACACTAATATTTCCTTACATATATTATATATATATTCCCGAGATGTTCTACCTCTCCCAGTTTGGTGAAGTTACCTGTCAAGGTGACCACGAGCAGAGTCCCGAACATGACGACGCTCTGATTGGTCCATGATGGAAACAGAACCTTCTGGATGCTGAGGAACCTCTGCACAAACTTCCAGTCTACCTGTAACCTGGTGTACAGGAACACACACACACACACACCCCTCCAGTCTACCTGTAACCTGGTGTACAGGAACACACACACACACACACCCCTCCAGTCTACCTGTAACCTGGAGTACAGACCAAAAACACATACACCTCCAGTCTACCTGTAACCTGGAGTACAGACCAAAAACACATACACCTCCAGTCTACCTGTAACCTGGTGTACAGGAACACAACACACACACCTCCAGTCTACCTGTAACCTGGAGTACAGACCAAAAACACATACACCTCCAGTCTACCTGTAACCTGGTGCACACACACACACACACACACAGAGAGACATCACCATACCTCTTCTTTTCTCGCACACCTTTCTTTGCAGAAGTCGGCATAAAGTCGGCAGGAATCAAACTTTCAAACTCGGAAAAAAGTGTGATAATAAGAAGACAGGAGTTCAGGAGACGACTTCAAGGTTGGAAGGTTCCTTATGGCAGTTCATCGAGTGACAGTTGGTTACACAATGAAGACCAGGAGAGACTGAGACGAAGTGGTCGAGTTAGGACTATTGAGACATAAACAGATGTTCTCCTAGGTCCTCACGATGGTCACTAATCACTACGGTCACTAATCACTACAGTCCCATCGGAGATGTGCACGTCGGCCGGTAAGCAAATCGCGTAAGCAAACCATAATACGCTGCAACTTCCGGTCCGGGATAATGCGACTTTTTTTCTTCTTCAGAGTAAAAGTCCCCCCTGAACAAATAAAAATAAAAGAATGCGACTCCACTTAAAAGCATTTATTTTTTTGCAACAATGCATTCTATTGTCATTACAAGGCAATTACATCTGTATAAAAATCACGGAAAAGCAGGTACATTTGTGGAAACGGTTGATTCAAATTTCTGAACGTAAAATGAATAAAATTTAAATTAATTTTGATATCATTTGTACAAGGTTATATTACAATTAGTCTTTAGTGCAGCGCAGTTATATAATAGGTATTAGCAAAAAAACAAAAAATAAAAAAATACATAATCACAGCAAATAGGCGTTTAAAGGATAAAAGCAATACTGACTTCAATAAATTCTTCTAGGTAGCAACACAAACACTGGTTGTACTGAGTTAGGTCCAACTTAACCAGCCCTGTTAACGTATCGCTGGTGCTTAGAGGACTAGCAAATCTTGTCTCTTATCTGATGAATACAAAGGTTGGACCTATACATGGACAGTGGCGGGTAGGGGAGGTATTTGGGTTCAATGGGCCAAAATGTTATCTCTGAATTACTTGAGCCCAATTTGCACTTATTAGATTTTTTATTTGTCTGGATTTTGGGGAACATTTTCTGACCTGTACATTCTGGTGCGTTAAAACACTTCAAAACACGCTTACTCACGCATTCACCACAGTACATTAGACCAATATTTTCAGAAGCTTCTCTTATTCATGCATGTTTGCTGAACCAAGGGTTTGTCAGTCATGGATGGACTTTCAGTGATGAACGGATCGTCAGTCAAGTTGTGGCGTCATACAGAAGCCAGACATAAGATACTTGGCACTGTAACTAGTGTGCGTGTACCCATTACCCAAGCAGTGGTATTATAGTCACCCTCCTCCCCATGTCCAGAGAGACGACCGGGTCTTCAGGCCAGGCCAAACACACCGAAGACCCACGGCACCACACACACGCAGCAGAAGCCCACCACACTGTACACGATGTATCGGTACGGCAGCTCCACCCTCATGTGTTGCCTGGCCTGCCGCACATCCCCCGAGGGCATCCCGAACACCCGGCACAGCGCCGGGATGGTCACCGCCTTCATGACCATCCTGGAGACCAGGAGCACCGCCACCCCCAGGACGAAGCGGGCCAGAGAACGCCCCAACAGGCCCAGCCCCACGGCGGGCACCGCCAGGGGCAGAGAGGCCGCCAGGGGGTCGGTGAGGAGCCCCAGCCGGCTGTTGACGTGGGTCCCGAGTGCCGCCCCCACGCCGGTGGCCAGGGCCTGAGCCGTGTCCCCCCGCGAGGTGCTCCAGGAGTCCAGGGAGAAGGCCACCAGGCCCATGCCCACGTGGGACACCACGATGGTGAGCGGCGCCAAGGGGTGCGTGGCGTAGAAGCCGTCGATGGCGCCTAGCATCGGCTGCAGAACGGCCAGGATGAGGAGGCTGTACAGGAAGCCTGTGATCACTTCCTGTGAGGAAAGGAAGTGCTGGTTGTTAAAGAGAGGGATGTGGGCGTGGGCGTGGTCTTTGGCCTGCTTCCATTTACTCCTTCAGCAGGCGCTTCTATCCACAGCCATCGGCTAGCCGGCTATCTTGGCTCAGGGGTTTCTGCAGGTTAGGTTGGGTTGTGGATCCAAACCAGAACACTTTTGAACGAGCCGAACACCCCAACTGTTTTTTCATTCGTTCTTTTATTAGGGATGCTGATTATTAAATACAGTTTAATAATTAACACAATTAATCTATAAAGTTGCATACTAAATAAATCTTAGTTTAAATCAAACTAACCTCCACATAAACACCCTGTTTCAAGGCCATTCCAAGATCTTATCTAGAGAACGGCATTGATTTACTGCTCGAGTCTGAACTCACTGACCATATTTTTATGTTTTCTGGAAAAAAAAAAGCAGAAACAAATGGGCAAGAGGATAGATAACGCTGAGATAAGAGCTCTTGGAAGGTCTTTCTAGAGATACCGCCTGCTCCAATCTGTGCCCACGTTGGGTGAGTTGTGTCAGAAGTGCAGCAAAATGTTTAGCTAGTAATGTCGTTTTAGACGCGGATGCTATACTAGCAAGATGCATTGTGGAGCTTTGTCAACAAAAACCCGCGTAAGCATAAATATTTAAAATGTCCAAACGGCTTGCCATAACTATGCACTCTAACGGTGTGATAGGTATTCTAACTATCTATCTATAACTATGCACTCTAACGGTGTGATAGGTATTCTAACTATCTATCTATAACTATGCACTCTAACGGTGTGATAGGTATTCTAACTATCTATCTATAACTATGCACTCTAACGGTGTGATAGGTATTCTAACTATCTATCTATAACTATGCACTCTAACGGTGTGATAGGTATTCTAACTATCTATCTATAACTATGCACTCTAACGGTGTGATAGGTATTCTAACTATCTATCTATAACTATGCACTCTAACGGTGTGATAGGTATTCTAACTATCTATCTATAACTATGCACTCTAACGGTGTGATAGGTATTCTAACTATCTATCTATAACTATGCACTCTAACGGTGTGTAGTTATTCTCGTTCTGTTTGGAAGTTGCTGTAAAGAAGTCAGCATATTTTTGTTACCAGATGGAACAAAAATAAAAACAAACAAACAATAGCAATGCCTCTCAACGCCACCAGGGCGGCGTTGAGAGGCATCTGCTTTATTGTTTGTTAGGCAGTGGTGACAGATGCAGCTCATCTTTTGTAATTCGTGGGTTGAAAGACAGACTCACCAGTACAGAATGCATCCCCATGTAGACTCTGCTCAGACAGACCAGGACACTCCAGCCCAGAGCCACGGACAGGCCCAAGCTGAATGAATACTGAGAGGCCAGAGACACACGCTTGGTTGGTAATGCACAATAACACAGCTAACAGGAGCTAATAAAGTACAGTAACAAAGCTTACAGTAACAAAACATACCAAAAGCTATTGATATTCATTATTATATAAGGCAGTCCGTTGAGTGAAAGACAAGTCGAATTAGGTTATGTTAAGTTACATCAATACTAATAAAACGTTTGGAGTGGTCTGCGTACATTTTGCTCTGCATGATTTTTATCTAAAACTTTCATAAGGTGTTTTTGTTATCAGCCTTGGTACAAGTGATGGGGTCAATTGCAAGTGTACCAACTGGTAGGCTTTATATAGCCATCATTCATCAGGGTGGACACGCCCCCATGTGACGTCACTACGTCAACGACCAGTTTGAAAAGTGTTTGTGGTGGCTGATGATCACACACACACGCCCCCCCCTTTTAAATGAGACCGACCACCACCACCATGTCCCACCACCTTACCTCCCAGCGTCCGTAGGACAGCATGAACAGAGAGAAGGGTATGGCCGTCCCGGTCATGGCGTGGGTGGACGGCATGCTGTACTCAGAGTTGTAGAACACCTCCACCTTCACCACGGGGGGGGAGGCGGGCCGGGACCAGCGCACCAGGTCCTTGGTGGACTGTCCTACGAACAGGTTCCAGGCCCAGACGATGATGAGCCGGCGGCTGACCAGGGCGTCCACGTTCCAGAAGACGAACGGGAAGAAGACGATGAAGAACATCTCGTTGCCGAGTTCGGTGCCGAAGGTGAACAGTTCGTAGAGAAACGGGTTGCCGACGGTGAACTGGTCGTTGTTGCCCACATCCCCGGTCAGGGAGTTCCTACGGAGCGGCTTGGCTCTCGCGAGATCTGCCGCCCCCCCCCCTCCGCAGGTCCGAGTCTCGTCGGCGGACAACAACCGGAGCCGGCGGCTCTCCTCCTCCTCCGGGGTCCTCCGAAGGTCCCCATCTCTCGACGGCCCGACTCCCCCCCCCGGGTCGGGTCCGAGAAGGTCCCTTTAATGCCACATACCTTTTGAAATTGTGCAACAAGACGCGGATCTTGGAGGTAATTGCACACGCGAATAAACGTCGCTACGAAGGCCATGGTCTAAAACAAATAACACTTGTTGTTGGTATGCATAGAAAACCTATATCGATCGATAAAAAACAGTCTACGTCACGACATACACTCCGACCCCATAACAATCGTCGGTGAAAGGAGTCCCATTTAAAACCCGAACTAAGTCCAGTAAGCTGCAGCCTTAGGTTCGAGGCTGCTCCTCCCAACAGGTCATCCTTCACGGATCAACCCTAGGATCAGATCGGAATGGAGAGAGGAACCATCAGGGTATTCTGAGCACACCCACTGGGCAGTCGGCGCTCAAACGTCGGACTTTTAAATGTAGCGGAGTTATCTGTGGCCGTGATGTCGAACCCCCGGAGCGCGTAGATCTCCCACTTCCAAAGTTCAGAGAAGTTAATCATTGAGATGCAAATGAGCATCGAACCTAAAATGCGTCAAACGGTCTTCTTCCTCTTCCTCCGTATCTTCGTCTTCTTCTTCGTCTTCTTCTGTTGCTTCCCGGCGGGCAGCTGGGGGCCTTGCGGCACGTTGCTGCCTCTCCAGGTCAGGCTTAGATTGCAGTTTATAGTTCTCCTTCCCTATTTGCAATCCCACAGAACATCGGGAGGGCACTTCCATGCATTGAGGAGATCTTTAGGACCAGATGTCGGAAAACATCTGGACTTTCTGGACTCATTACAGTCACTGCACTGTTCTGCACTGTATTCATGACGCTGCTGCACTACTGGCACTTAAAAAAATATTTTTTGCACAATTCAGTACATCAACACTCACTTTATTGTTATTTTTATTGTTATTGTATTGTTTATAGTATTTGTTATAGTATAGTGTTTTAGAAAAGGAATACTGCTGGAGGGAATGGGGAGTTAGCGTTCCATTGTACTTGTTGCAGATGGACAATCAAAAACTAGTTGTCGCAGGGATTTGTTCATATGTAACGGAGGCCAGCAGGTGGCGCTGTGTCCCCGACACCTTAAAGACGT
Source organism: Muraenolepis orangiensis (assembly GCA_027704905.1). NCBI lineage: Eukaryota > Metazoa > Chordata > Actinopteri > Gadiformes > Muraenolepididae > Muraenolepis > Muraenolepis orangiensis. Next base: position 21,625,054 of record CM051019.1, read on the forward strand.
TCGAGTGATGAAGCTCGAGCCCGTGGGGTTTAGGTTCTCATGTTAGAGCGTCTGCCTCTCATGCAGGGTGGCCGTGAGTTCGAGCCCAGAGAGAGAGGGACACTCACGGCGACACACACACCCTCTGTGTACCGGCTGCATTCCACCAGAACACGTCTCACAATTGGGGGTTCCTTGTTGTTTTTCCATTATCCAGTGTAGCAGAGGACGCTGCCGCCAGCCGGTAACATGGCTACTTGAGGCTCCTGAAGCACACAGGGTGATGAGGAATCCGGTTTATTGCAGAGTTTTGAATCATGGAGAACAGAGCAGATGGAACATGCTAGAGCTCTTCCTCTAGTGTGTGTGTGGTGGAGGCTGTTTAACCTGTGGGCCTTGATTAACAAGGAGCCACAGGTGAGCAGCCTCACCAGCCACAGAGGAATCTGACTGGGGCCAGGTGAGGCTGCTTCAACCAGACTCTAATCAGTCTGACTGGGGCCAGGTGAGGCTGCTTCAACCAGACTCTAATCAGTTTGACTGGGGCCAGGTGAGGCTGCTTCAACCAGACTCTAATCAGTCTGACTGGGGCCAGGTGAGGCTGCTTCAACCAGACTCTAATCAGTTTGACTGGGGCCAGGTGAGGCTGCTTCAACCAGACTCTAATCAGTCTGACTGGGGCCAGGTGAGGCTGCTTCAACCAGACTCTAATCAGTCTGACTGGGGTCAGGTGAGGCTGCTTCAACCAGACTCTAATCAGTCTGACTGGGGCCAGGTGAGGCTGCTTCAACCAGACTCTAATCAGTCTGACTGGGGCCAGCTGCTTCAACCAGACTCTAATCAGTTTGACTGGGGCCAGGTGAGGCTGCTTCAACCAGACTCTAATCAGTCTGACTGGGGCCAGGTGAGGCTGCTTCAACCAGACTCTAATCAGTCTGACTGGGGCCAGGTGAGGCTGCTTCAACCAGACTCTAATCAGTCTGACTGGGGCCAGGTGAGGCTGCTTCAACCAGACTCTAATCAGTCTGACTGGGGCCAGGTGAGGCTGCTTCAACCAGACTCTAATCAGTCTGACTGGGGCCAGGTGAGGCTGCTTCAACCAGACTCTAATCAGTCTGACTGGGGCCAGGTGAGGCTGCTTTAACCAGACTCTAATCAGTCTGACTGGGGTCAGGTGAGGCTGCTTCAACCAGACTCTAATCAGTCTGACTGGGGCCAGGTGAGGCTGCTTCAACCAGACTCTAATCAGTCTGACTGGGGCCAGGTGAGGCTGCTTCAACCAGACTCTAATCAGTCTGACTGGGGCCAGGTGAGGCTGCTTCAACCAGACTCTAATCAGTCTGACTGGAGCCAGGTGAGGCTGCTTCAACCAGACTCTAATCATTCTGACTGGGGCCAGGTGAGGCTGCTTCAACCAGACTCTAACCAGTCTGACTGGGGACAGGTGAGGCTGCTTCAACCAGACTCTAATCAGTCTGACTGGGGCCAGGTGAGGCTGCTTTAACCAGACTCTAATCAGTCTGACTGGGGCCAGGTGAGGCTGCTTCAACCAGACTCTAATCAGTCTGACTGGGGCCAGGTGAGGCTGTTTCAACCAGACTCTAATCAGTCTGACTGGGGCCAGGTGAGGCTGCTTCAACCAGACTCTAATCAGTCTGACTGGGGCCAGGTGAGGCTGCTTCAACCAGACTCTAATCAGTCTGACTGGGGCCAGGTGAGGCTGCTTCAACCAGACTCTAATCAGTCTGACTGGGGCCAGGTGAGGCTGCTTCAACCAGACTCTAATCAGTCTGACTGGGGCCAGGTGAGGCTGCTTCAACCAGACTCTAATCAGTCTGACTGGGGCCAGGTGAGGCTGCTTCAACCAGACTCTAATCAGTCTGACTGGGGTCAGGTGAGGCTGCTAAAACTAGACACCAACCACACACTCCCCACCCATCCTCCTGCTTCCCCATCTTCTCCAGATCCCCATGCCAGCCCACCGTGTCGCAGTGTGAGTCTGGTCCTCACCACAGTATACCTCCTCCCTGCAGGGAGGAGGTATACTGTGGTGGCTGCCACTACGTGCCTTCAGGGTGGAACTGCCCTCATATGCCCCAATGGGCCTTCTCACATCCACACTCCTCCCCCCTGTTAGCTTCCCCTCCACCCCCGCATGGGCCCCCACAGGAAAGCCACTGACCCTCCTGCCGTCTCTATTCTGTACAACACAATCAGCATTTAATAGTACATAGTAACATAGTATTGCCACCAGCTCTGTTGTATAGCTAGAACCCCCCCCCCCCCCCCCCAGTCACGTGTGCGCTATCATTTCAGAATTTGGGAGACAAAAAGCCGCTAGGGAGGGGGGGACTGGGAGGGGGGGGAGGGGGGGGGGGGTGAGAGACCACCGTTCCCATTGCTCAATGCTCTCTCTCTCTCGCTCTCTTTCTTTAGCGCGTTTTTTTTGTGCCGCTGGCTGGAGAACGTGAATGGACCAATGGAAGCGAGTTGAGAGAGCACGCAGGTCCCAGTCCACCACCACACACTGAGGGAGATGTTATTACAGGAGATGTTACTATAGGAGATGTTATTGCAGGAGATGTTATTATAGGAGATGTTATTATAGGAGATGTTATTATAGGAGATGTTATTGTAGGAGCCACAGTCGAGCAACACACCGTCAGAAGACACCACCATGCACGGAGGAAAGCGGGGCTTGGTTGCGCCTCAGAACACTTTTTTGGAAAATATTGTCCGGCGCTCCAGCGGTAAGTTTATTATTAGTAAGTCTATTTCAGGAGGCGGGTACAGTCTACAGTGTGTGTTTGAAATAAGGACATCTTCAGTGTATTCACTACGTGCACAAGTTCAACGGTCTGTGCTAAGGAACACTTGTGATCTTGAAACAACTTATTGAACTTGTTCACACCCACTGCGGGCTCATGTATCGTTCCCACATCGATTCATATGCATTCGTCTAACGGTGGTTTTATTCTAGCAATATTTTAATTTTCCTTTCCAGTGCGAATGATTTCATATTTCTCTGGACGCAATACAATCCGATGCGGTGAAGCGTCCTATATATAGAATAGGATGCGACAATATCCAAGGAGCGCTTTGTGACTGTGATAGGGTCTTATAGCGGCTCCACGGTGATCTACTGGCATAAAGATACCAGAAGACTGTGTTCTGCAAGTCAATCATTTGTGACTTCAACAAATGAAGCTTTTAAAGATGAAGACTTATGAATATGAATGTGAGATCTGCAGAACTATTGTACAAGCCCTATCCGCTCTGCCAAGCTGGAGGCTTGGGAGGGTCGACCGCCTTCTGAGGATTTGAAGAAGACGTCCAAAAATAAATGATAGTGTTTCACACTATTACCGTTTAATATCAACACCTCGGCTCTAACCTAACTATTAAGTATTCGACTTATTTCCACTCCTTTTCCTTACATTTTTTATTAGGCTAAAGCAATGTTCAAATAATCATAAAATAATAATTTCAAAGCAACGGACAATAAGGATGTCATCAAACTCAAAGCAAAGCCCTACAAGTGAATAAAAACACCCAGGATTTGATTCTAATTGTATTACTAGTATTATTCTGTTATTCTGTGTTGTTGTTGATGTAGTCACTGGGCGATGACACAAGTTTCTCCCTGTGTGTGTGTGTGTGTGTGTGTGTGTGTGTGTGTGTGTGTGTGTGTGTGTGTGTGTGTGTGTGTGTGTGTGTGTGTGTGTGTGTGTGTGTGTGTGTGTGTGTGTGTGTGTGTGTGTGTGTGTGTGTGTGTGTGTTTCAGAAACCAGCTTCCTGTTGGGGAACGCTCAGATCCTGGAGTGGCCCGTGGTCTACAGCAACGATGGCTTCTGCCAGCTGTCAGGGTACCACAGGGCGGAGGTCATGCACAAGAGCAGCACCTGCAAGTGAGGAGAGGACACACACCCTCACCTAGTAGACTATGGGGGATAGAGAGAGACATAGGGAGAGAGAGAGAGAGAGAGAGAGAGAGAGAGAGAGAGAGAGAGAGAGAGAGAGAGAGAGAGAGAGAGAGAGAGAGAGTTAGAGAGTGATTGGTTAAGACAATGTTCCTAAATGAGTTAGTGCTTGTGAGATAACTTTGACTCTTCAATGGAATAAGGCTCTGCCTTTTTGATTTTACACATTGCTTGTTTTTTGCCAGATAGTCTGTGTCTTCTAACTACAACTATTATGCCTTTTTTACATTTTCAAAATGTATCTCAGTGAATCAAATGATGAGGTATTTCATCTCAATACGAACCCACACACAGAATACACAGGAATCAAAGCAGCTCTTTAAAGTCTGTGCAAATGTCATCTATAAAGTTCACACACAGTGTGAGCTTTTATCAGCAGACAAATTGCTTTGCTGAAAACACACCACACTCCAATAAGACACAGACTCTTTCACTTGACCGTTGGCCAAGTGGATATGCACCCTCATCCTATGCCTCCACCCTCCTCTTCCTCTCCTCCATCACTCAAAGCTTTATGTACGGGGAGCTGACCGACAGAGGGACCGTGGACAAGATTCAACACACCTTCGATAGCTACGAGTCCAGCTTCGTGGAGGTCCTGCTGTACGCTAAGAACAGTGAGTAGCCTCCCTCTGTTTGACCCCCAGGTGGAGGTGGGGTTGATGAGCCGCCAGCCAACCAGGACCCTCTCTACCGATAGGCTGATCTATCTGTCATGACGTGAGGGTGATGTCACTGGATGGCTTATTGGCTGTTCAACATCATACTCATTATGGAAATGCATAATAGGATAGTTTTTATCCACAGGCAGTGCGGCTACTGAACTGCTAGGTGTGCTGCCACGATCATAACATGTCATTAACATTACACTGTCATAACATGTCATTAACATTACACTATCATAACATGTCATTAACATTACACTATCATAACATGTCATTAACATTACACTATCATAACATGTCATTAACATTACACTGTCATAACATGTCATTAACATTACACTATCATAACATGTCATTAACATTACACTGTCATAACATGTCATTAACATTACACTATCATAACATGTAATTAACATTACACTGTGATAACATGTCATTAACATTACACTATCATAACATGTCATTAACATTACACTGTCATAACATGTCATTAACATTACACTGTCATAACATGTCATTAACATTACACTATCATAACATGTCATTAACATTACACTGTCATAACATGTCATTAACATTACACTATCATAACATGTCATTAACATTACACTGTCATAACATGTCATTAACATTACACTATCATAACATGTCATTAACATTACACTGTCATGCTTTGCTGGACTTCCTGGACTCATTACAGTTACTGCACTGTACTGCACTGTATTCATGATGCTGCTGCACTACTGGGGCTTTAAAATGCTTTTAAATGTGTTTTGCACAATTCTACACATGTACATATCATCCATCAGTCACTTTTACACTTTTGTGTATAGTCATTTTTATAGTATTGTTCTAAGAAAGTCACACTTCGGCGGAATGGGGAGTAAGCATTCCATTGTACTTGTTGCAAATGGAAAATACAAATCTAGAATCTTGAATCTCTTGAATCTTGAATCAAATAGCGTCTCACATAACAGGGTCCTTTGTGTTTCCTCCTCCCCGTCCAGGGACCCCGATCTGGCTCTACATGCAGGTGGCCCCCATCAGGAACGAGAACGACAAGGTGGTTCTGTTCCTCTGTACCTTCAGAGACATCACCCTCTTCAAGCAGCCCGTCCAGGAGGAATCTACTCAAGGTGGGACCACCACTCATCCCCTCCTTATATGTTTATTAATGTTCCCACCGAGTCCCACGTCCTTTACAATGTACTGTTCAATGTATATGTATGTCTTTATATATATGTAGATATATGTTTTGTTTTTGTAGTTCTTTATAAATTGTTGATTCTTTTTACAGTCTTGTGGTTCTGCACCCACATTTCCAAACTGGGATTTATTCAATTTATCTCATCTTGTCTTTATTTATCATATCTTAATGTATCTTATAAAGAATCATCATTTATTCATTCATTCATTCATTCTTAATTCATTCATTCATTCTTAATTCATTCATTATTCATTCATTATTCATTCATTATTCATTCATTCTTAATTCATTCATTCATTCATTCTTAATTCATTCATTATTCATTCATTCTTAATTCATTCATTCATTCATTCTTAATTAATTCATTAATTTATTTATTTATTTATTTATTCATTCATCCACTCATTCATTTATTTATTCATTCATCATTCATAAACATAATGGCATACCATATTCAAAATGATTTAGATCATTTATGTATGAATTATCACTTATTATTATTTCCATCTTGACATCTATTGGTCCTGAAGATGGAGTAGAGGGTTCTCCCAGTGTGGGGATGGACCTCACACGGACGACCCCTCGGCCCCTTCCTTCACACAGGTGTTGTGTGTGCGGATGACTGAACGCTATGGGTCTGTGCTGCACTGTATCTGGTCCCCCTTGGGGGGAACCATGTCTCGCTGCTCACCGCTAAAGTCTCGCACGTTCGGGCCTCACACACACACACACACACACACACACACACACACACACACACACACACACACACACACACACACACACACACACACACACACACACACACACACACACACACACACACACTGGTTGGCACACACATACTCACTCACAGCAGTGGGGTCGGCGCGACGAGAGCAACGGAGCAGCCTTGTGGAGCCTCAGCTCTGTCGTAGCCCAGATGGTCGGCTGTTTAGCTCAGAGAAGAGAGAGCTGACAATGGACCGGGATGCTAGAGAACCGGTCCTACAAATATGAAAAACATTGTGTCATAAAATGTGGTCTGTGAAGCTGTGATTAAGGACTAGGGGGTGTCACCAATATATTGCCTGTGACGCCCTTTGGGACTGTAACTGTGATTAAGGAATAGGGTTAGGGGGTGTCATCAATATATTGCCTGTAAGGGCTTTGGTTGCTATACAATTTTGTTTTACTTGTATATATAATATATATGGATGGATTATATATAATCCAGCAGTCACTTTATTGTTCCTTTGACTATTATTTTTATTGTGTTGTATAGTATAAGTATAGTACATAGTAAGCATTGTACTTTGCATATGGCAAATCCAAATCTTGAATGTTGGATCTTCTGATTCTGATTTGGATTGAGGCTGTGGGGCTATACAAGTCAAATGGACTTGGAAGTGTTTTGATTGAAATATAAGGTGAGACCGTTGAAGAGGCTAAAGTGTCTGTTGTTGTGGTATATGGTTGACATGCCGGTCTGTTCTCTGGTGTTTCCTAGCGGGATGGACCAAGATTGCGAGGCTGACCCGGGCGCTAACCAACAACCGCCCCGTGGTCCAGCAGTTGACCCCGCTGGGCCATCCAGAGAGCAAGAGCTCCAGGCTGGCCGAGGTGAGCCCGTCCCAGCTGGGAGACACTATTTGAAAGTCGTGATGTGGGGATTTGGGAAAAGAAAATACTTATATACTTGAAATTGTACATTTAAGTGTATGGGAAAAATACTTCTTTATTTAGTCTTTTATTATTTAGTCACTATAACTTCTCGATATGGATTCATGACGATATGATGATTTGGATTCATGATGTGAATATTGTGTTTCTGTGGCAGTTTGTGTGACATCACAAATGGACATTTTAGGTCTCTTCAAAAAATAGTGCTTTTGATTATTCACAATAGCGTGACCACATATACATTTTTTTCAATAATTTTGCCCCCAACCTCCCCTCCCCCCTCCAGGCCCTCCAGCTGGGCTCGGACATCCTGCCCCAGTACAAGCAGGAGGCCCCCAAGACCCCGCCCCACATCATCTTGCACTACTGCACCTTCAAGACCACGTGGGACTGGGTGATCCTCATCCTCACCTTCTACACGGCCATCATGGTGCCCTACAACGTGTCCTTCAAGCACAAGCAGCCCAGCAGCCACCTGGCCTGGCTGGTGGCCGACAGCGTGGTGGACGTCATCTTCCTGGTGGACATCGTGCTCAACTTCCACACCACCTTTGTGGGGCCGGCCGGCGAGGTCATCTCGGACGCGCGGCTCATCCGCATGAACTACCTGAAGACCTGGTTCGTCATCGACCTGCTGTCCTGTCTGCCCTATGACATCATCAACGCCTTCGACCACGGCGAGGAGGCGCCGCCGGGCCACCAGGTCGGTGGGTGAGGGGAGGATGAACTGTGATCTTCCTGTGAGATCTTTCACTGTCGATCTAACATCTAACGGTGTGGTGTTTGGTGTTGTGCTGTGAACACCGCATGAGGACCTGAGGGGTCCAACTGATACACACAATTGAAGAAAATGTAAATAAACCTGATGAATACAGATGCTGAAACAGGAAGCTTGTTTCCAGGCGAATGTACAGTAAGTGGCTACACTGAGCTGTACAGGGAGGGCACTCTGGTACTCTAGTAATAACTGTTCTCGGGCCTTCTTGGACAGTGAAATATAGTTTTTGCAATCGTGCTTATATTTCACTCCCTGCTGATGAGCTCTACTGTGGGGGTGTCATTTTGAAAGTGCCTTCAACACCCCTAGCGCTCAGGCAGCTCCCTGTGTTTTAAAAAGTGCATGTATATTCATTTTTCCATTTTGCTGAATTCCAGCAGGAGTTCATGAACGCCAACGCCTCCACAACAAACTACCTCCACAGGAACGGGACGCGGGCCGAGGACTCCGTGCTGACGGTAAGAAAAGAACGGGTTTCCATATCGATTCTAGTTCAACGGGACATCTCCTCCACCACCAAATACACCACCTCCTCCTCCACCACCACATACACCACCTCCTCCTCCACCACCACATACACCACCTCCTCCTCCACCACCACATACACCACCTCCTCCCACCACCACATACACCACCTCCTCCTCCACCACCACATACACCACCTCCTCCTCCACCACCACATACACCACCTCCTCCTCCACCACCACATACACCACCTCCTCCTCCACCACCACATACACCACCTCCTCCTCCACCACCACATACACCACCTCCTCCTCCTCCACCACATACACCACCTCCTCCTCCACCACCACATACACCACCTCCTCCTCCTCCACCACCACATACACCACCTCCTCCACCACCACATACACCACCTCCTCCTCCACCACCACATACACCACCTCCTCCTCCACCACCACCACATACACCACCTCCTCCTCCACCACCACATACACCACCTCCTCCTCCACCACCACATACACCACCTCCTCCTCCACCACCACATACACCACCTCCTCCTCCTCCACCACATACACCACCTCCTCCTCCACCACCACCACATACACCACCTCCTCCTCCACCACCACATACACCACCTCCTCCACCACCACATACACCACCTCCTCCTCCACCACCACATACACCACCTCCTCCTCCACCACCACCACATACACCACCTCCTCCTCCACCACCACATACACCACCTCCTCCTCCACCACCACATACACCACCTCCTCCTCCACCACCACATACACCACCTCCTCCTCCTCCACCACATACACCACCTCCTCCTCCACCACCACCACATACACCACCTCCTCCTCCACCACCACATACACCACCTCCTCCTCCACCACCACATACACCACCTCCTCCTCCACCACCACATACACCACCTCCTCCTCCACCACCACATACACCACCTCCTCCTCCACCACCACATACACCACCTCCTCCTCCACCACCACATACACCACCTCCTCCTCCACCACCACATACACCACCTCCTCCTCCACCACCACATACACCACCTCCTCCTCCACCACCACATACACCACCTCCTCCTCCACCACCACATACACCACCTCCTCCTCCACCACCACGTACACCACCTCCTCCTCCACCACCACATACACCACCTCCTCCTCCACCACCACATACACCACCTCCTCCTCCACCACCACATACACCACCTCCTCCTCCACCACCACATACACCACCTCCTCCTCCTCCACCACATACACCACCTCCTCCTCCACCACCACATACACCACCTCCTCCTCCACCACCACATACACCACCTCCTCCTCCACCACCACATACACCACCTCCTCCTCCACCACCTCATACACCACCTCCTCCTCCACCACCACATACACCACCTCCTCCTCCACCACCACGTACACCACCTCCTCCTCCACCACCACATACACCACCTCCTCCTCCACCACCACCACACACACTGTACTTGTGCTGTACACTGACTATACATTTGAATCTAATCTAATACACCACCTCCTCCACCACCACACCACACCCAACCCCCACCCCCTCTCTCCCTCACCCTCACCACCACCACCACCACCACCCCCACCGACGGATGCTCCTCCTCCTCCTCCTCCTCCTCCCCAGGGTCTGAGCAGCCTCTTCAGCTCGCTGAAGGTCATCCGCCTGCTCCGCCTGGGCCGCGTGGCCCGGAAGCTGGACCACTACCTGGAGTACGGCGCGGCCGTGCTGGTGCTGCTGGTGTGTGTGTTCGGCCTGGTGGCCCACTGGCTGGCGTGCGTCTGGTACAGCATCGGGGACCACGAGGTCATCGACCACGGCACCAACGCCATCAAGACGGACAGCTGGCTGTACCAGCTGGCGCTGAGCATGGGCACGCCGTACCGCTACAACGTGAGCGGCACGGGGCGCTGGGAGGGCGGGCCGGACAAGGAGACGCTGTACATCTCCTCGCTCTACTTCACCATGACCAGCCTCACCACCATCGGCTTCGGGAACATCGCGCCCACCACCGACGGGGAGAAGCTCTTCTCCGTGGCCATGATGATGGTGGGATGTGAGTAGACCTGTGAAACTCAATGTATTGGAAAACAATACATTGAGCTGTTAAGTGTAAGTATTAAAAGTCTCAAAAGTCGGTTAGTTTTGGAAACATTTATTTAGCTGCCGGTTTGGTAAGCGCTACTGTTCATTCACCTTATAATAACCCCTTCTGAGGAGCTTTGAGTCCTGTCGTTCTGAGACTGTGTGGATGTTTTGGTCGTACAGCTGAATCCTGAACACTCACTTCTCTGGCTTTTTGAATCCTGTCCATTTTAAGACGTGTTCACTTTGTGACGCTGATGCTGTCAGATAGCAGGAACTTTATCAGGACCCTGTCGTGGATGTGAGTGATGGGACAGGACAGAGACTGCTAACTCAAACAGGATACATGTGACACACACACACTCACACACACACACACACACACACACACACACACACACACACACAGACACACACACACACACACACACACACACACACACACACACACACACACACACACACACACACACACACACACACACACACACACACACACACACACACACACACACACACACACACACACACACACATACCAGGGTTCTTGAAGCTCCTTAAAGTCTTGAAAGGCATTGAATTAATTCATCTTTAAAGATTAATTAAAAAGTGCTAAGACATGGGAATTATTATTAAACATTTTTCTGACATTGCAATTTAAAATATCAAAATATTTGGTCAAATCGATTTTATTAAATTATTTCCCAAATGCCTCTTGCATTAACATCACGCAGATCAAAGACTTTATCATGCAGCTCAGATTTTTTAGAGGAAAAAAACACCCTAAACTATTGATTCTATTCCTACATTTTGGTTATTGTAAAGTTTGTCAAAAAATTCCATTCCGAGTCGCATTATAAAAGTATTTAAAAGTCTTAAATCTAACTTGCTTTAAGCTGTAGGAGCCCTGCACACGCACACGCACACACACGCACACACACGCACGCACACACACACACACACACACACACACGCACGCATGCACGCACGCACGCACGCACGCACACACACATGCACACACACACACGCATGCACACACACACACACGCGCACGCACATACACACGCACACATACACTTAGACTCAGCTTGCAAAAGTGAAGTGAAGTGTCCAATTTCAGCAGAGCATCTCCTTCATACCAAAACATAATACTCAAGACTCAACTCTCAATCATACTTTTAAACCTAAGCTGCCAAAACAACAACAACAGCAACACACAACAGCAAAATCAACTCCAAAGTAACGAACACATGTACATGTGTACAGCAGCAACATTCATTCTAGAAACACACTTCTTGTGCATTCTCTCGGCGCAGCCGTCCGTGGTTAACGCGTGGGCAGCAGCAGGAGAGAGGAAGGGACGGGGAAGAGACAATCTGGACGCATGATGGCCGTGCATGCCAGACGAGATAATGCACCTCTCTGCCCCGTGGGCCATCTCCCTCACAGCTGTCACGAGGGGAACATACTGTGTGTCTGAGGACTGGGAAGGGCCGTCTGGAGACACAAGACGCCAGAGCGCCCCGCTCTGAACAACGTGATGGACACAGAGAACATCTGAGGATGGTCTGAGGATTATTCATAGAGACCATGGAAATCCCATGTCGATGTACAACTCCAGTGAGTTGCTGTGTTTTCCCGGTTGGAGTACAGAGTTCACCGGAAAGTATAGCTTTTTAATCTATGGCTTAAGAGCTGGAGCATCAACAAGGGCCGTCGAAGGAACATGAATGAATTATGAATTATGAATTATGCATGTGAACATTAGAACATTATCTCTTGCTGTATTTCAGCAAGCAAGACCATCAACATCGACCTAGTCATACAGAATAAAGCAGAGGTTTCACCGGTTGCCAAATATACACACACACACACACACACACACACCACACACACACACACACACACACACACACACACACCACACACACATGCATCGACCCACACCCACACATACAGACACACATGCATCCACCCACACATACAGACACGCACGCACACACACACACACACACACACACACACACCACACACACACACACACATACACACACACACACACACACACACACACACACACACACACACACACACACACACACACACACACACACAACGCACACACACACACACACACACACACACATACATACTGTCCACACACACACACACACATGAATTCACACACACACACACACACACACACACACACACACACACACGCACACACACGCACACACACACACACACACACACACACACACACACACACACACACACACACACATACACACACTACACACACACACACACACACACACACACACACACACACACACACACACATACATACTGTACACACATACACACACATGGATTCACAAACACACGCACACACACAAGCGCACACACACAGACACACACACATACACACACGTACATACTGTACAGACACACACACGCACTCACTCAGCAGAAACAGAGTCTGCCACAGTCTGCACACACATTTCCCCCTGAGCTGCCGAGGGGCACAGCGAGTCTGTCTTCACACGCCAACACAGACACAAGAGATATTATTAGATACGGTTACTTATATTATGCTCTCCATATTCATCCCTTGCTAGTCGCTCCTCTGGGCAACATAACCCAGAGCTCTGATAATGGTGTCATTGTCGTCGTCCCTGTCCCCCCCACCCCCGTGGCGTAATGACAGGCCGGATCACCTTGTTCAACACAACATCACCCGCATGTCTGCAGGGTGGAACCGCACAAAGCAAACGCTCCCTGGAACAAGACATGTTCAGCTATATCCATGATCTATCCACTAAAAAGGTGGTTTGGTGTTAATGAGTTGATATGCACAATTATGTGTGACATATATGTTAGTGACGGACATGCAAGGCAGATGCAATGCTTTGATCATTTGAGCAGATTGTCAACAGTTAGCTGAGTGAGCTGAGTCGTTATGAGACTAGTATAGTTAGCAGGGCTCTGCGTTTACACTGTGTGTGTCACTGTGTGTGTCACTGTGTGTGTCACTGTGTGTGTCACTGTGTGTGTCACTGTGTGTCTCACTGTGTGTTTCACTGTGTGTTTCACTGTGTGTGTCACTGTGTGTGTCACTGTGTGTGTGTTTCACTGTGTGTGTCACTGTGTGTGTCACTGTGTGTGTCACTGTGTGTGTGTGTCACTGTGTGTTTCACTGTGTGTGTGTGTCACTGTGTGTGTCACTGTGTGTGTGTCACTGTGTGTGTCACTGTGTGTTTCACTGTGTGTGTGTGTCACTGTGTGTCTCACTGTGTGTGTGTGTCACTGTGTGTGTCACTGTGTGTGTTTCACTGTGTGTGTGTCACTGTGTGTGTGTCTCACTGTGTGTGTCTCACTGTGTGTGTGTCTCACTGTGTGTCTCACTGTGTGTGTGTGTCACTGTGTGTGTCACTGTGTGTTTCACTGTGTGTGTGTCACTGTGTGTGTGTCACTGTGTGTGTCACTGTGTGTTTCACTGTGTGTGTCACTGTGTGTGTCACTGTGTGTGTCACTGTGTGTTTCACTGTGTGTGTGTTCACTGTGTGTGTCACTGTGTGTGTCACTGTGTGTGTGTCACTGTGTGTGTCACTGTGTGTCTCACTGTGTGTTTCACTGTGTGTGTGTCACTGTGTGTGTCACTGTGTGTTTCACTGTGTGTATTCATAACTCACGGCTCCCCCAGCTCTCTCCACCTCACACTACGGCAGGAGTGAGGAGAACACCGAGTGACAGCGATGCCTCCAGCTCTACCCCCCTCCCATCCTTCCCCCCTCCCCCCTCATCCCTCTCCCCAAATTAAACCCCCATTCCTGGTATGGCACTGCAGTGTGCGCCTCAGTTACAGCCCCGCGGAGCGTCCCACACAGATCCTCTAATTATGCGCCACGGAGAGAGAACCATAGCGGGCCTTTGCATCATGAAAGGGAAGAGTTCTTCCGCCCCTGGGGTTTGAGCGTAGGAAAATGGCCGCTGACCCATCAAGTTGGATGGAGACAGAGACGGAGGAGACGTTTCCTCCCTTCCTTCCTTCCCTCCCTCCTTCCTCTCGAGTGGATGCCGCGTCACTAAGTGATACTAACTGACTCATTGAGGTCGGGCCAGCGTCCCGGCTTAGAGAGTACATGTACATCTCCACCGCCCTGCAGTTTCTGTGTGTGTGTGTGAGTGTGTGTGTGTGTGTGTGTGTGTGTGTGTGTGTCTTTGTATGATTGTGTTTATGTTCATGTGTGTGTGTGGTGTGTGTGTGGGTGGGGGGGGGGTGTTTGTGTGTATGTATGTATGTGTGTGTGTGTGTGTGTGTGTGTGTGTGTGTGTGTATGTGTGTAGGTGTATGATTGTGTTTATATTCATGTGTATGAGTCTGTGTGTGTGTGTGTGTGTGTGTGTGTGTGTGTGTGTGTGTGTATGTGTGTGTGTATGATTGTGTTTATGTTCATGTGTATGTGTGTGTGTGTGTGTGTGTGTGTGTGTGCGTGTGCGCGCGCGTGTGTCTGCGTGTGTGTGTGTGTGTGCGTGTGTGTGTGTGTGTGTGTGTGCGTGTGTGTGTGTGTGTGTGTTTCCATTGAGAAGAATCTGAATCAGAATACCTTTAGTGTCGTTGCACAAGTACAACAAAAAATGTGTAGCAGTCCTCACAGTCGCTCTTTACACACGTAATAGCAATTTAAAGTATAAATCATTTAAAAACTAAACTACACAAAATAAGGTAGGTATAATAATATAATAAGTAGTGCGCATTAGAAAAAAAAAAATATATATATATATATATATACTTGTGTGGTTGGATGTAAACCTGTCACTAAGTATTGTGGTATTGATGCAATACAGTATTGTAGTAACACACAAGTGTGAGTGTCAGTGTTTTGACAGGGAGTTATCTTATGGCTCCAGGGTAGAAACTCTTCTTCAGTCTGTTACTCCCAGAGGACAGCAGGTCCACCAGGGGATGTCCCGGGTGGGAAGAGTCTGTCTGGATGTTGGCTGCTCTGCTGAGGCAGCGGGAACGGAAGATGGATTCCAGAGAGAGCAGTCTCAGATCTTCTGGGCGGTGTTGATGACCCTCTGAAGAGACACAGTACGCCAGCACACTCTCCACGGAGCAGGGGTAGAAGGCAGCTACGCCTGTAGATCGGTTTTTCCTGAGGATACTCAGGAGGTAGAGTCGCTGCTGTGCCTTCTTGACTGCTGCGTGGTGTTAGTTAGTCCCGGAGAGATCCTCAGTGATGTGTGTGTCCAGGAACCTGAAATCAGGGACCCTTTCCACACAGACCTCGTTAAGTGGATGCGTGTCCTCACTGAACCTCCGGGAAGTTTACTATGAGTTCAGAGAGAGAGTTCAGAGCGAGATTGTTCACTGAACACCACAGTCTGCTCCGTACGACGGTTTTAAAAGTAGAGTTGAAGTCTGTGAGAAAGCATCGTCACACAGCTCCCCTGCTGTTCAAAGTGGGTCATGGCAGGCGTGAAGAGCAGTGGCGGTGGCATCCCCTTGTCGACCTATACCCGCTCATAGCACTGTAATTAATTCATCCTACAGCAGAATCCCATATCGGGGCTCTTCGAGAAGGAAGACTCGGTTCATGTTAAAGACACAATAGGATGGGCGGGGCTTCCCTAACGTGTACACATAGTGCTCATGCAATATTGACACCGCTGTCTGCAGCGCTTAGCGTGACGCGGGCTATAGATAGATGGCCCCCCGTGGCTCCGGCGTTACCGAGCCTTCACGCTCCCTTCATGCGTAAGACTCTTTGACGCAGGGGTCAGATGAAGTTGACATTATGGTAGTGTGTAACGTGTAAAAGTCAAGTAGATTTAGATTAGATTAGATAAGATTAGATTCAAATGTATTTGAAGTATTTAAGTACAGTACAGCGGAACGACTTTGACTCTGAAACTTCTTATCTACTTAATCTACCAAATATAAATACCTGTATATATATATATATATACTGCATTTCTATATTTCTATTTTTTTATTTGGCAGGCATTCAGAATATCATGCAATAAATGGACATTTTCAAAAGCACCCTCAAACCTCACCTGGTCACCATGACCTTTGACCTCTAACCCGTTCCTTTCCCTTCTCTTTCACGGCTACTTTACTTTATTTACTTTATTTACTTTTGTATTTGCCTTAGCGGTTTGCTTGTTTGTTTTGTTTATTTTTTGTACCCCTCTGTAAAGCGGCCTTGGGTCCCTTTAAAGGCTCTATATCAATTAAAGTTATTATTATTATTATTATTATTATTATTATTATTATTAATAAAATAGTACATATACATGTTCATGTTCATGTATATGCACATTTTTTGCAAACGTTTCCTGCCTGTCTTGTGAGCCTGCTGTACGCTCCTCATCCATGTCTGACCCGTCCCTCCTCTTCCTCCTCCTCTCCCTCCTCCTCCTCCTCCAGCCTTGCTCTATGCCACCATCTTCCTCCTCATCCATGTCTGACCCGTCCCTCCTCCTCTTCCTCCCCTCCAGCCTTGCTCTATGCCACCATCTTCCTCCTCATCCATGTCTGACCCGTCCCTCCTCCTCTTCCTCCCCTCCAGCCTTGCTCTATGCCACCATCTTCGGAAACGTCACCACCATCTTCCAGCAGATGTACACCAACACCAACCGCTACCACGAGATGCTGAACAACGTGAGAGACTTCCTGAAGCTCTACCAGGTCCCCCGGGGCCTCAGTGAGAGGGTCATGGACTTCATCGTGTCCACCTGGGCCATGTCCAAGGGCATCGACACTGACAAGGTGAAGGCACATCGGCACTGGGCTGTGTGTGTGTGTGTGTGTGTGTGTGTGTGTGTGTGTGTGTGTGCGTGGTGTGTGTGTGTGTGTGTGTGTGCGTGTGTGTGTGTGTGTGGTGTGTGTGTGTGTGTGTGTGTGTGTGTGTGTGTGTGTGTGTGTGTGCGTGTGTAACCATACATTACTTTAGGATTTGTATTGTTTGTTTGTTTTTTTGGACAATTTTACTACTGCTTCGAATAAAAATCGCTGAGCGCACAACGTGGAGCGTGAGCGACAGCGCCCCCTATGGGCCGAGTGGAACCACACCTTCTGGAGACCTGTTGAAACCCACAGACACTCTGTGAATACCTCATATTAACAATAAGAATAAATATAAATAAGAATCTGGTCTAAACAATAGGTATCCACAGATAATAGTTATGAACAACAAGTTATTATTAATAGTTTTAACTATTATGATTATAATTATTATTATTATTATTATTGTTGTCTAATCATAATCCTATTGTTGATTTTCCATACTATCAAAACTGCTTATTTAGCATGATGGTGCTTTATGATGGTGAATTAATGTGTGTCTGTTATGCAGTGGGTGCAGCTGGGTTACTGGTGTGTGACTGTGTGTGTGTGTGTGTGTGTGTGTGTGTGTGTGTGTGTGTGTGTGTGTGTGTGTGTGTGTGTGTGTGTGGTGTGTGTGTGTGTGTGTGTGTGTGTGTGTGTGTGTGTGTGTGTGTGTGTGTGTGTGTGTGTGTGTGTGTGTGTGTGTGTGTGTGTGTGTAGGGGAAGGGTCAGCCATTCATGAACCCATAGCGTCATGTCACCTGTAAGGGACTAAGAGGAAGGGACTAAGATCTAGACGATCTTGACGACCTTTGCTCTAGACGCTATCGTCCTTCAAGATCATAAAAAACAAAGAGAGAGAGAGAGAGAGAGAGAGAGAGAGAGAGAGAGAGAGAGAGAGAGAGAGAGAGAGAGAGAGAGAGAGAGAGAGAGAGAGAGAGAGAGAGAGAGAGAGAGAGAGGACAGACGGGTTGGCAGGGAGACGTGGAAAAAACTCAAAGTAAGGCCTCAAAGGTTAGAGAGATTGTTCCATTTAGCGTTTAGGTGGATGGGAATCTCTGGTGTCACAGCCTTGAAGAACATCGCACTCTCCACCTACCACACGTGGCTTAGAACAGTTGTGATGCACTGATGAACTTCAGCATAGCAGTTAATCCGTCCTGTCTTCATCGACTCTCTCTCAGGTTCTCTCCATTTGTCCCAAAGATATGCGGGCGGACATCTGCGTCCACCTGAACCGCCAGGTGTTCAACGACCACCCGGCCTTCCGTCTGGCCAGCGGCGGCTGCCTGCGCTCGCTGGCCGTGGAGTTCCAGACCACACACTGCGCACCCGGCGACCTCATCTTCCACGTCGGCGAGAGCGTGGACACCCTGTGCTTCGTGGTGTCGGGGTCACTGGAGGTCATCCAGGACGACGAGGTCATCGCCATCCTGGGTGAGCGGCGGGCGGTCGGGTCGGGTGGTACTGGGTACTGAGCCTCTGTCTAATCAGAGGGTTTCTTATATTCACATCCATAGGTTTTCTCAGTCCGCTGGTAGATCTTGATTTTGTGATCGTAGCGAGCTGACCAATTGTTGTGTTTAAAATCACGTTGATTTCACCACAGAGTGGACGGATCAGTTCTAGAAGGACATGGTCCAGTCCATGATTGGTCGTGCTCGCATGTCAATCAAGATCAAGACCTCCTCCTGACAAGGTCATTGGCGTTCCGCATGGAAATGCTGGCTCTGCGAGACCAGTCGGCTCGTGAATATTCTTTATATTGGTATTCAGGCATCGATTGGTATCTGATGTCTTCAGGATGTACGTAATAGCTTATCCCAGTGCTAAGGTGCAAAGAGGAGAATAATGTGTGTGTGTGTGTGTGTGTGTGTGTGTGTGTGTGTGTGTGTGTGTGTGTGTGTGTGTGTGTGTGTGTGTGTGTGTGTGTGTGGTGTGTGTGTGTGTGTGTGTGTGTGTGTGTGTGTGCGTGCGTGTGTGTGTGTGTGCGTGGAAGGAAAGTTACATAATGTTTGGGTTCATACACACAGGAGTGAGTACAGTGGGATGTGGTCATTGTTGGCTATGAATATTATGGTGACCTCTGAGGGAGAAAGTCTTCCTTAGTTATTGAATACCTAAAATATTATTATATATTATATTACTATAGACCAAATAGGTCCAAAACAGCATCTAAAATTAACTATTTTTAATGTAGTCTTTTTTACCAGAGCAGGAAACATTGTTTTAAAAATACTGTTGTGTTACTTTTGAAACCTGGTCCCAATAAAAGTCACATTATATTGAATTTGTTATCAACATTATCATGACTTACAGTTGAGAGAGATCTATTGTTAGGTGAGCCTTTTAACCTCTATGATCTCTGCTGTCTATTCACTCTGATGCTAATGCATGTGTTGCTAATGCATTGTGTAGGGTTTTCTTTATCCAAAGCACTTATCTCAATGCAAAGCTTCTAGCATTCTGTACTTCACAGGTAGAAACTAGGAACATATTAAGGCTGGGCAACATTTAACATCCAGTAGATACAGGTGTGCATAATAACAAGGCGATTGGGAAAACACACACACAAACACACACACACAATAATAATAATGCATTTGATTTATATTACATTTATATCAAAAGTCAGAGTGCTACATTGTGCTAAGTTAATAACAAACAAACACAATACAATTACTAAGAATAGTGAACTAATAATAATAAAAAAGGCATTATTATAATAAAATAATAATATCACCATAAAAAGGCTTTAGTGTTTTAAGTATTGAGTGAATCAGTCAAAGGAAAGGTGTGCTTTAGTACTTAATAGCGAGGAAACCATCACAACACAGAGACAGAGAGGAGGTTCCTATCTGGTCCGTCCGTGTTTCTCCACGCTACATGGACGTGACGTTGTTCCGTTGTCACCTGGCGACAGGTAAGGGCGACGTGTTCGGAGACGTGTTCTGGAAGGAGAGCAGCCCGGCGCGGGCCTGCGCCAACGTGCGCGCCCTCACCTACTGCGACCTCCACGTCATCCGCCGGGAGGCTCTGCTCCGGGTGCTGGACTTCTACACGGCCTTCGCCAGCTCCTTCTCCCGCCACCTCATCCTCACCTGCAACCTACGCAAGAGGGTCAGATACCTCTGTACCTCTCTCTATACCTCTCTCTATACCTCCTCTCTCTCTCTCTCTCTCTCCTCTCTCTCTCTCTCTCTCTCTCTCTCTCTCTCTCTCCTCTCTCTCTCTCTCTCTCTCTCTCTCTGATTTGGACATGCTGAGATGTGAGGCCTCTGAGACTGAGTGTGTGCCTTTTTCTCATCTCATAATTACAACAAACAGGGAACAGATGAATGGGTGAAGTCAGGGGAGAACTAACACACAGGCTGTCAGTTACACATGGCCAGAGGAAGAGCTAGCATGCAAGTATGGTTTTAGACTCCAGGGTGAAGTGAGATCAGTGAGATCAGGGTTAGCAGTTGGACCTCTCCATCCACGGCCAACACCTTTTGGCTTTAGTTCAAGGATTATATTAAACAATAAATCTAAGAATGAAGGGGAAAGGGGGCCTTATCAGTAAGATAAAGTGCAGATAAGTGCAGATAAATTGTCTTTGTTGTTGTGAAGTTAGTGTACTACAGTGTAATCCTAGTTTTAGATTAATGGTATTGCGATATCATAAAAGGCCTGCATTCTTTTACCCTCGAAAAAAACTGTACAAAATATCCGATGGTACTTTATTAGCTCTGTCTGTATGATTCAGAAATCTAGAAAGTAGCATTGGTTCATAGTAATGGTTCACTTGATTTGACCACTAAATATGTAGAAGAAAACATAATCCTCTGCCCTACTCCCACAGATCATCTTCAGGAAGATTGCAGATGTCAAGAAGGAGAAGGAGCACCAGAGGAACGAGGTGACTCTCGCCATCCCCGAGGACCATCCCGTCCGCAAGCTCTTCCAGAAGTTCAGACACCAGCGGGACATTCAGACCACGGGGGAGATCCACGTGTGCCCTCAACAAAACTGCATGCAACTGGAGCCCAACGCCACCCAACATGAAGACGCAAACCTCTACCCACCGAGTTCCCCCGAGTCCTCCATGCAGGACTCACCTGCCAAGGACCACGGGAACACGGACACTGACCGGAGCGTCGTGACCCTCTCCTGCTCCAGGGCGCCCTTACATGTCCTACAGATTCACCCTGAGAAGTTGGACCAGGATTGCGTACAAGAGACGTTGGAGCTGAGACCCAAGGCTGGTGTGGAGGATCACAAGGGTAAAGAGCTCCAAAGCCCTAAACAACCCATCAGTGGAGGAGGTGGAGGAGGTGGTGGCGTGGAGGAGGTGGAGGAGGTGGGCGCGGCTGGGCAAAGTTTAGGAGCGCCAAAGCGGTGTCACCGGCGCCCCCTGCCGCTGAATCAGTGAAACCGAGAGAGGGCGAGAAGTGGGTGGAGGGATCCAAGTCCATGGGCCAGTTGAGTATGAACTGCAGGAGCCTCTGTCTGACCCGGGAGCACGTGGGCAGCGGAGGCGGCGGGTGCAGCGGCGCGAGGGAAGGAGGCAAAGAAGAGAACAGCGGCCTCCACAAAACCGAGTCGTGTGACAGCGGCATCACCAAGAGCGACCTGCGCATCGACAGGGCAGGGGATCCGCGGAGCCCGCTGGGCTACAGCCCCGGGGCGGACGGCGAGGGCTCGCGAGGCCACTCCTTCCTACAGCCCATGAGCGAGCAAGCTCTGTTCCACGCCGCGCTCCATCAAACCAAGCTGGAGATGAAGGGGGACATTAAGATCCTCAGTGGCCAGCTCTCAGTCCTCGAGCTGCAAGTGAGCGAGATCCTCAGACTGCTGTCAGTGAAGAGGCCCCTGTCGCTGCCCCCGACCTCCAGCCCCAAGATCAGAATCAAAAGCCCGGGGTTCATCTGCGTGCCCCAGCCCGTCTCGCCAGAGATGGACCATGGGCCATTTTGAATGAGAGAAAACATTAATTTATTTTAGAGAAAAGAAGGCATCTATTGTTCTACTAGGTTTGAAATGTTGTACATACCTATTACCTATTTGCATGTCCAGCTGGATTCTGGCCTTGCCACAGTAATTGCTTGCAATATGCAAATGACAGCATGCAGAGAGCTGTGTTTGTTCTCTTACCTCAGCTGCAACAAACCAGGGTTGTTCATTTGAACAAACACTTATCAGAGGCGCTGTCTAAGTCTCTCTTGGCAGCACTTTTATGTCAAACGGTCCTCCTTTGGTAAACCTTAGTGTTAATATAGTTATGCTCGGCAGAAAGGGAATCAGGCAACCACCAATCAATCAACTTGATCACCTGGCATTGAGCGCTACATGCACTGAGCAGACGAGGCTCTCCCAGCCCTCAGGATGCAGGATGCCTGATATGCAAATAGCGTCATTATAAATAGCGTCATTATTAGCGATGCTTTTTTCCCTCAAATATAATCCCAAAGGTTTGACATGTTTATTTACAAAGAGGCGAATGATTCATACTACACGCAAGCAACCTAGCACTTACAGACTGGCTCCACTAGTGTGACAATGCGTGTTAAGGAAGCAGTAAAAGTCTTGGTCGCAATCATTTTCTGAAATGGTGTTAGGAAACACTGAGTTCCCCCCTTTTGGAGGGTATGGTCGTTATGGTCGCAGGATAGCTCAGGAGGTCAAACCCTAACCCTAACTGTACCCGGCGCTGTATAAATAGCTGCTCCTAATACTAGGGTGGGTTAAATGGTTAAATGGTTAAATGCAGAGACATTCCTTTCGCTGTGCTGTACACTGACAAATTTGAGTAATTATTATTATGGTCACCTCCCAATCAGTAACAATATGATCCATCCAACGAGTGCCTTATATTGTCAGGGGAGAGTTTTGATAGTCGTCATGTCAACAGTCTGTCAACAGGAAGAACATGTGTGCTACTGATGATCTTATGAGCCATCCCTGTCATTAAGGAACAAGGCGTGGCTGGACAGGAAGTGTCCTGTGTATGATGTCCTGTTTAATGTGTCCTGTGGACTGCTTTGAGCCTGCGCAAGTTGTTTGGAGAATGATTTGGTTGAACCTTCTGCATGAAAAACGGTTTAGAGAGCTATTATTAGTACTATAATCTTTATTCATTTATTTTTATTTGTTATTTATTTGTAAGTTATTCTCATTTAAATATTTGCTTGGTAAACCATTTTAAGCTGCAACCTTATTATATTATATTGAAATAGTTTACCCACATGATCAAGTTTAACTTGCACTTACTTCAAAAACGTTTTTTTGATTTAATATGACATAATATCATATGTAGGAATGTGTTTATTTATTTATTTAGATCAGATTTTGGGATGATGCACATGCAGTGTTTTAATATATTACTGTACACCATATGCACATCTAAACAGATGTAGGGTACTCATGCATTCACTGAAATGGCTGAAAATGTAAAAAAAATTGCTCCTATTTTGTGAGCATATATAGTTCATGATGATGCCAGGCGTGTCTGTACCAGTTAGTTATCACTCTAAAAGGTATTTTCTGCATGCACCCAGACAATCTGTTACGGAAATGAAATGAAATAAGGAATAAGGCCTACTCCTCAACAATAGTAGTAGTTTCTGTTCTCTCTAATGAACGCAACACAGATCCACAGATGAACACAACCCAGTAACAACGCACCGTGGATGGTAAGCATTCAGCGGACTTCCTTGTGCTGAACCACAGCTGTTCTCAGCACCCTCGGTCATTGGATTTCCTTTGTCTTTTCATCCTGGGCTGAATGGTGCCGAGGCTAATGGTAAACATAAAGCTGTACGAAGTAGCCGGTATATGTGTGTGTGTCTCATGCTCTCTCTGTAGTGGAACAATGTGTTCCGCCTAGTGACAACACTCAATAACACTCTCTATCACTCTGATCTACACAACCCACTGGTTGGTTTACAGTCCATAAACATCTGAAACCCGTAACTGGAGGAGTAGCTGGTTCAGGAGTTAACAGGGAGAGTATTTGAAAAACACTAGTCAGGTTTCCATCACCATATTGAGATTCTGAAGTCTCGCATTAGAACATGTTGATGGAAACGGCCAAATCGGAATCAACTTCCTCCGATTCGCATAAAAGTCGTTACGCTCGCTTGAGGTGTTTTTGACTGATTCCAATCGATTCGCAAAAGTCGGAGATGGAAACAACTTTGCCGAATCAATTCTGATGTAGCGAACTTTGACCTCACGTGACTTACGCTGTGGGCTTCTTCTTCTCGAGTGTTCCTATGACCCCAAAACATGACTCATGTCACCGCCCGATATCCGTCATCGCTGACGTAGGTTGTTCGCTCCGACTCGCTGATGGAAACAACATCTAATTAATTTTATTTTTTGGGGTTTTGTGCGAACTTCTAAAAGTTCGCTAAGCTTCGACTGTTGGAATGGAAACCCAGTTACTGATCAATTATTTATTTTTAGATGACACCATAGTACACCTAAATACTGTATTGAACCAATTTGACCTGATAACAGCTAAGCCATGTCAGCCCTGTGCTGCACAACAGCAGTGGAGCTGATCCCACTGACCTCACCGTCGTTACAGAACCTCCGGGGAACACTTCGACTTCTGTCTGATGGTCCACGCGGCCCCCTGCTGAGATGTGTTTGTTTGTTGCTGTTGGTTTAATGTATTTAATTACCTGTAGGTTCCATTGGGAGTGGAAGTTCATTATAGACTGCTGTTAAATCATAACCCCTTCCCTA
>CM051019.1:21655494-21663118 GCA_027704905.1 Muraenolepis orangiensis
TGAAGGATGAGTGCAAGCTGCAGTCCACCTCCTGATGGGGTATGAGGGGGGGGGGACCACTAGATGTAAAAGGCACATGCAGACTAGAATGCACATACAGAAGAAGAACGCAGCATGATGGTAAATGGTAAATGGACATTTATACAGCGCTTTTCTAACCAGTGGTTACTCAAAGCGCTTTACAAGTCATGCCTCACATTCACCTACACATACACACATTCAACCACCAACGGTGGAGTCAGCCATCAAGGAGACAGCCAGCAGGTCAGGAGCAGTTAGGGTTAGGGTGTTAGCAGCATCCACCTGGACCCAGCAGCAGCACTGAGGGCGTGCCCACCGAGGAGGGCACCTCTAGCGCTACGCAGCCGCCCGGAGGAAGAGCTTCAGAACATGGAGGACACAAGGAGCATCGCCAAGGTGACAGAACCGACAGAGTGGGTCAACGGGTTAGTGGTGGTTAAGAAGCCACGCACAGGCAATCTCAGGGTCTGCCTCGACCCCAGAGACTTAAATAAAGCCATCAAGTGTCCCACTATCCTCTGCCAACGCTAGAGGATATAAAACCCAAGCTGACAGGTGCACAGTGTAATGGACGCACGTTCAGGATACTGGGCAATCAAACTCACTGATGAGTCATCGATGCTCACTACATTGAACACACTACTACCATTTGGCCTTATCTCAGCTCAATAGACTAAACCTGCCAAAGTATTGATGGTATAGTCGCCATTGTAGACGATGTCCTCATATACGAAGCAACCTGAGAGGAACACGACAAAAGTCTCTGTGCCAATGGTCACGAGAGAAAGGGTTGTGGCTCCACCAGAGAAGAGCACAATCAGAGCTACTGAGGTCAGCTATCAGAATCTGAATCAGAAAGTGGTTTATTGCCATATACCGTTGTAAAAACACGCATTGGAATTTGACACGGGTCCGGAGTGACACGGTAACGTGCAAAACAAAACAGTACAGACAAGGGAAAACAATACAAGGCAAAACAATAAGACAAGACAAAACAATAAGTCCTGTGCAAATTTGGCATTTTAAAATCTAAATCTAAGTATAAGTATAAGTATAAGTATAAGTATAAGTATAAATATAATAATAATAATAATAATAATAATAATAATAATAATAATAATAATAATAATAATGGTTATTGAAGTATAAATAAAGTTATTGGGGCATCGCCTCTCAGCTGAAGAAATCTAGTCCGCCGCCATCAAGCACGATCGAGTACCTAGGAACCGTGAGGAACTGGAGACCTGCTGGGAATGGTTCATTACTGAAAGACAAATTCGTCCCCAGCCGCTCGAGATAAACGCACCAATACACACCAAGTTTGAATTATTCACCATCAAGTCATGGGAATTCAAACAAATCACGTCACGCCCATATGACCCTCAGAGCAATGGCCTTACCGAAAAAACTGTGCAGACAGCAAAAAAGCACTGATGGACGGAGCCAAGGACGGACAGAAGAGACCCATACTATTCATACTTATATATATACCCAAACACATCAGTGGACCATTTCAAGTCACCAGCGCAGCGGTCGCAGGCTTCGGTCAACGCTTACCCAAGCAGCTGAAGCTTGAGGTCGTCAGCCACAAAGAAGGACATGCGTACAAAACGGTAACAACAAATATATTTTGACAGATCAGCTAGATCAGCTAGACCAGTGGTGTCCAAACTATGGCCCGCGGGCCAAATGTGGCCCGTGGCAATAAAATAAAAATTGAATATGGCCTGTTTGCATTCTTCAGTCCAAGGCGCAGCATCACTGCTCTTATTGAATCAAATGATATTCCTATCATAGGTGAGTTCAAAATGTATGACAGTATTTGTGATGTGTGCTCATCAATTTCATTTTAAACAAATATCGAAAAAGTTAGTAGCCCGGTATGTGTTAATAAGCCCAATAATTGTACACAGGCTACATAACACGCTTATCCTGTAATACAGTTGATTTACCCCTCCCTTTAAACAGGGCTGTGGTCAGGGAGCTCCATCCTGAGATAGAATCCACATTGTGAACTTGTGTTGTGAGAAGGAGCTGCTAGACGACTACATTAGGAGACATTATAGAACTCATGGACCTCCTGCAGTACCTTCACTGACCACCACTGATAACCGCAGAACCGGGTACAACACTGCTGCTTTAATCCTGTTTGTTGCCCCTGACTTCTTATATGTTTCTGTATGTGGCCCCCAATGAAAAGAGTTTGGACACCCCTGAGCTCGACCGTAACCACCACTGCACAACGGCGACTCCGTCAGACTCCAAAAGCACTGGAAGCCAGCAGTCATCATCCAGCCAGCTGATCCTGAACGATCCTTCATCCTTCGCACTCAAGATGGACTAGGTGCACCGTCGCAGCCATCGCAGCCATCTCTGGAGCACCAAGGAGAAGCACAGCTGGTCTGACAGCAGGGTCGGCTCAGCAGACACAGAGCCTGAGGAACAGGACAATACACTAAATGCACCACACTCGCCTGAAAACACACCACACACACTGAACCACACACACACCACACACACACCACACACACACACACACACACACACACACACACACACACACACACACACACCACACCACACACACACACACACACCGGACACTGGAGCTGTTGACCCACTCAGCTTCATACCACACACGGTCAGGACGAGAGGTCAGGAGTGGTTCTTGACCTGTGATATGCAAAGGGTGTTCATTGAAAGTGTTTGATATAACAACTGAAGCTTGACATTGCTTTGAAGATATTTTATATAGCAGTGAGACTATATTGTGTTTATTTGAATATTGTTGAATGGTTATTGATGCACTAAAATCCTGTGTTTGGTTAGAAAAAAGCATGTGGTTAAGTTGACTTACTAATAGATCTAGAAGAGTATGCAACACCTTCATTCTTTATTGTTTTAAAAAGAGAAGGATGTAATATTTAGATTATTTATGTCAGGCATATGTGTGGACAGCCACTAAACTTGAGTTCAGCACAGTCCTGCGAACTTTACAAAGTGTGCAAATAAGACCCCGCCCACTCGCCTTTAACGGCCATGCTAAAAAACTCCCACTGGACATTCATTTAATTACATTTGATATTGTTTAGATATAATTCTTGTCCGTAGATGGAGTCGTTGCAGGCTCCACCGAGCGACGGGGACGTGATGTCCGTAGTGGACATGCACACGGGCGGCGAGCCCCTGCGGGTGGTCCTGAGCGGGTACCCCGCGGACATCCCCGGGGACACCCTGCTGTCCAAGCGGCGGCACGTCGGCGAGCACCTGGACCACCTGAGGAAGGTGCTGATGTTCGAGCCCCGGGGCCACTACGACATGTACGGGGCGCTGGTGGTGCCCAGCGAGCTGCCCGACGCGGACCTGGGGGTGCTCTTCATGCACAACCAGGGCTACAGCACCATGTGTGGACACGCCGTCATCGCGCTCGGTCGCTTCGCCGTGGACTACAAGCTGGTCCGAGAGCCGCCCACGGCCCCGGAGACCCAGGTCAACATCCACTGTCCGTGCGGCCTGGTCAAGGCCTTCGTCGAGTACTCTGAGGGCAGGACCGGGGGAGTGAGGTTCCACAGTGTCCCGGCGTTTGCTTTTGCAACAGGTTAGAGATAGGGTGTATTACTGCGCTATGTATGTGAACTGTATTGGGGGGAAAACAAGACTGGTCGAGTTCTCCATGTCATGTGTGTGTTTGTTTGTTTGTTTTTCTAGATGTTTCCGTGATGGTGGAGGGGTTCGGGGAGGTGGTGGTGGACGTCAGCTATGGAGGAGCTTTCTACGCCTTCGTGAGCGCCCAGAGGTTCGGTCTGGACGTGACCCGCTCCAGGACTCGGGATCTGGTCGATGCAGCGACCGCAGTTACAAAGGCTGTCAAGTCCCAGGTAATTCAACTTTATGAACTGGGCTGTTTGGTTTAACACACTGGAATAAAACATCTGCATCTTTACAGTAGCCAATATTTTGCATTTTTCATTATGCCCTACTTGTTCATGTAATAAACATGTAATAACATTTCATGTTATTTCCATGTAACTGATAAGCACATTGAGGTAATACAATGTTTACATCCATCCATGACACAATCAATCTAGGAGAAGTAATAAGTAAGACTGACCCACATTTGTTGTTCTCCGTGACCTGTAGGTGACCTGTATGTGACCTGTACGTGACCTGAATGCGACCTGTATGTGACCTGTACGTGACCTGTACGTGACCTGTAGGTGACCTGTAGGTGACCTGTAGGTGACCTGTACGTGACCTGAATGCGACCTGTATGTGACCTGTACGTGACCTGAATGTGACCTGTACGTGACCTGTAGGTGTTTGGCAGGTGAAACTTCACCATCCCACCAGTGAAGACCTGGCGTTCCTCTACGGAACCATCCTCACAGACGACAACGACGCTTACTCCTCCGACCCCACGGCCAACGTGTGTGTGTTCGCTGAAGCTCAGGTACGCAGTGGTTAGGGGTGTTCCACTCCCAGTCAAAACGTTACTGGGTTCGATGCCCCTACGGTGTCCGCAGTTTACCATGAAGGCACCACGTTCCATAATGTCTCAACGTTCACTGCAAGTCAGTTTGAATAACATTATATAGTAGAATACATCTCAGCACCCTGCTGAAATGTATTCTACTATGTGTAACATTATATAATAACATGTGTTATACCATGTGTTATTCCATGTGTTATACCATGTGTTATACCATGTGTAACCATGTGTAATACCATGTGTAACCATGTGTAATACCATGTGTAACCATGTGTAATACCATGTGTAACCATGTATAACCATGTGTTATACCATGTGTAATACCATGTGTTATACCATGTGTAACCATGTGTAACCATGTGATATACCATGTGTAATACCATGTGTTATACCATGTGTAATACCATGTGTAACCATGTGATATACCATGTGTAATACCATGTGTTATACCATGTGTAATACCATGTGTTATACCATGTGTTATACCATGTGTAATACCATGTGTAATACCATGTGTTATACCATGTGTAACCATGTGTAACCATGTGATATACCATGTGTTATACCATGTGTAATACCATGTGTTATACCATGTGTAATACCATGTGTTATACCATGTGTAACCATGTGTAACCATGTGATATACCATGTGTAATACCATGTGTAATACCATGTGTAATACCATGTGTTATACCATGTGTAATACCATGTGTTATACCATGTGTAATACCATGTGTTATACCATGTGTAATACCATGTGTAATACCATGTGTAATACCATGTGTAATACCATGTGTTATACCATGTGTAACCATGTGATATACCATGTGTAATACCATGTGTTATACCATGTGTAATACCATGTGTAACCATGTGTTATACCATGTATAACCATGTGTTATACCATGTGTAATACCATGTGTTATACCATGTGTAACCATGTGTAACCATGTGTTATACCATGTGTAACCATGTGTTATACCATGTGTAACCATGTGTAATACCATGTGTTATACCATGTGTTATACCATGTGTTATACCATGTGTAATACCATGTGTTATACCATGTGTAATACCATGTGTAATACCATGTGTAATACCATGTGTAACCATGTGTTATACCATGTGTAATACCATGTGTTATACCATGTGTAATACCATGTGTAATACCATGTGTTATACCATGTGTAACCATGTGTAATACCATGTGTAATACCATGTGTTATACCATGTGTAACCATGTGTAATACCATGTGTTATACCATGTGTAACCATGTGTAACCATGTGTATACCATGTGTAATACCATGTGTAATACCATGTGTTATACCATGTGTAACCATGTGTATACCATGTGTAATACCATGTGTTATACCATGTGTTATACCATGTGTAACCATGTGTTATACCATGTGTAACCATGTGTTATACCATGTGTAATACCATGTGTTATACCATGTGTAACCATGTGTAACCATGTGTTATACCATGTGTTATACCATGTGTAATACCATGTGTTATACCATGTGTAACCATGTGTTATACCATGTGTAACCATGTGTAATACCATGTGTTATACCATGTGTTATACCATGTGTAACCATGTGTAACCATGTGTTATACCATGTGTAACCATGTGTTATACCATGTGTAACCATGTGTAATACCATGTGTTATACCATGTGTAACCATGTGTTATACCATGTGTAACCATGTGTAATACCATGTGTTATACCATGTGTAACCATGTGTTATACCATGTGTAACCATGTGTTATACCATGTGTAATACCATGTGTAACCATGTGTAATACCATGTGTAACCATGTGTTATACCATGTGTAACCATGTGTTAACCATGTGTAACCATGTGTAACGGTACAATGGAATGCTTACTCCCCATTCCCTCCCGCAGAATGTATTTTCTAAAACACTATACTATAAAAATAAAAACTGTACACAATAAAAATAACAATTAAGTGACTGATGGATGATACTGTACATTTGTTGAATTGTGCAAAAAGCATTTAATTAAATTGAATGAACAATTAAGACATGCATTGAGTTGAGTGTTTCTAAATGCAGGTGGACCGGAGCCCCACGGGGTCTGGAGTTACGGCCCGGATCGCTCTCCAACACCACAAGGGTTTGATCGGCTTGAACCAGGCCAGGACCTTCAAGAGTGGGGCCACGGGGTCAGAGTTCACCGGGAAGGCTGTCCGGGTAACCTTTTAGTAGTGTGGCGAGTTATTTGGGGGCAATGGAAACAAGCGTAGTTAGTACGACGACTACATGAAACATGAATAGGGTGGTGGTCCAGGTGGAGAACAGGACTCTGGCTTCCTAACCCTGATATCAGTACACCTGTAGCACCGGCAGTACACCTGTAGGCAGGTGAATCAGACGACGCCTCACATGCTGTTTAAATGTCTTCTTTAGGGCTCCTCCCGACGACAGGGAGTGTGGGTGTGTGTGTGTGTGTTTAACCTGCGGGCCTTGATTACCAAGGACCCACAGGTGTGCAGAACCAGACTAATCAGTCTGACTGAGGCCAGATGAGGCTGCTTCAACCAGACTCTAATCAGTCTGACTGGGGCCAGGTGAGGCTGCTTCAACCAGACTCTAATCAGTCTGACTGGGGTCAGGTGAGGCTGCTTCAACCAGACTCTAATCAGTCTGACTGGGGCCAGGTGAGGCTGCTTCAACCAGACTCTAATCAGTCTGACTGGGGTCAGGTGAGGCTGCTTCAACCAGACTCTAATCAGTCTGACTGGGGCCAGGTGAGGCTGCTTCAACCAGACTCTAATCAGTCTGACTGGGGCCAGGTGAGGCTGCTTCAACCAGACTCTAATCAGTCTGACTGGGGCCAGGTGAGGCTGCTTCAACCAGACTCTAATCAGTCTGACTGGGGCCAGGTGAGGCTGCTTCAACCAGACTCTAATCAGTCTGACTGGGGCCAGGTGAGGCTGCTTCAACCAGACTCTAATCAGTCTGACTGGGGCCAGGTGAGGCTGCTTCAACCAGACTCTAATCAGTCTGACTGGGGCCAGGTGAGGCTGCTTCAACCAGACTCTAATCAGTCTGACTGGGGTCAGGTGAGGCTGCTTCAACCAGAC